>SKCR01027161.1:0-43193 GCA_019454045.1 Zanthoxylum bungeanum | reverse complement strand
ATTCACGAACCTCCGATCGATAGCAGCGCTGCCGTCGACGCCAGTCCTCAACGTGACCGTGAGCTTCTTTTTGTTCAGCTTTCTGGTTAATGAGTTTCTCTCATGTGATGAGTGTACGATTTCTTTTAGCTGTACTTTTTTCCCTTATTTTTTTTTACATGTGTTATTCTTCCTTGCCTTTATCTTGCATTACAAGCCTGTTCGACTGAAGTCGGAGAATTTGTGTACATGGAGGTTTTAGTGCTTTGTGTATTGTTGTTCTATATAGACAGGCTGTTCTATCATATCTGGTTTAAATCCCATTATGGAGACAGAGCTCGTCCCAAGGGACTTCAATTTGAGTCTCATTCTAGTAATTATAGTTATGTGCATATATATATCCCCGAATATTAGTGGTTGCCACAGACAGAGCTCTTCTCTAGTAGACTTAGGCTTCTGGGCTGTGCTATAATGCATTTTTGCATTGAAATATGATCACTTTTGGCTAGAATGTCTGAATTACTTTCACCTGGCATGCTTGCTAATTGAAATCATGACTGCCAAGTGTGGAATGGAGTGATGCATTTTCATGATATTTTCTTACATATCGTATATTTTGCTGGAGTACACCTTTATTTATAGAAATCGGAGAATTGAAGTTACTACTTACTAGTATCAAATTACTTTATTTTGAGTGAGCCCCAGATAGTTTTCTGATTTTTTCAACAATCTTGAATTGTTTTGATGTTTGATGAATGTTGCTTTTCTGTATATTGACCCATTAAATTTAGTTTAATTAAGTGTTGTTGCCTCGATTTCAATATCCTTGCAGATGTGTAAGAAAAATCTAAACATTGTTCAGGAAGCCAGTCTTGATATTGATCTAAAGTCTATCATTCATGACCATACACGGTTCTTTGACAAGGTGGTAGAGCTTATCCCGGCAAGGTTTTATTTACCGATTGATGATGAAGAAAAGCCTTGGTTTCAAGGCCTCAATAAGAAAGAAAAAGCTTCTGCGAAGAAGGAAGCGAAAGAAAATATCAAGAAAGCTCGTAGGGATAGGTTGGATCCTGAGAAGTCTAATATAACGACGCTCGATTTGCTTAAGCAAAACTTAGAAAAGGAAAAACCAAATGGGGATAGTGATGATGAGGAAACAGAGATCAAACCTGTGATGATCGGTTTAGAAGGTGATGATCGATCAGTAACGTATGAAGAACTCCGGGAAAGACTTTTACGGAAGATTGAAGAGCTCCGCGCTGGTCGAATTGTTGGAAGTTCTGATAAACCAAAGAAAATGAATGAGAAGAGTGACAAGAAGGAAATTCAGCAAAACAAACGCAAGAGAGAATCTGAAGGTGAAGAAAAGAAATCTACTATTAATAATTCAACTGATAATGTGGAGAATGATATAGCAGAGGCATCAAAGAAACTTGCGTTTACTCACGTTAAAATTGGAGATGAAGAAAAACATAGTAAGAGAGAGGAGGAAGAAGCTTTCCAAGTTTGAGGAGCTTGAAAAAGCACAAAATTAGAGGAAGCAAAGAGAGATCCTGAGAAAGGAGAGATGATTGCAAAGAAGCATTCATGGCAAACAGCTACCAGCAGAGCTGCCGGGATGAAGGTCCATGACAATCCAAAACTGTTGAAACAGAGGATACAGAAGGAGAAGAAGAGGCATCAGAAAAATGTTGGGAAGTGGAATGAGAGGATTGAAACCAGAGAGAAGATGAAAGCTGAGAAACAGCAGAAGAGATCGACAAATATTTCTGAGAGGATTCACCAAAAGAAGATGCGACGTATTGAGAAAAGAGAGAAAAAGCTCATGCGACCAGGATTTGAAGGTCGCAAGGATGGGTTTATTAATGAAGGTGCAGCTTAAGGTTTACTGTTTTCGTGTCATTTTACTGGAGCTTCTCATAACAATTACGTCAAAATGCAAAGGAAGATTCTCTAAAATTTCCTCTGGTTAACACATCTTCATTTCTTCTCCCCGAGTATTTCAAGAGCTAGCTGAATTTTATTTGATAGGAAGCAACTGTTTTTTTTCCTGAATCTGATGGCCACCTTTGCCTTTCTGAAGTAATCTAATATCTATTTTTTCTGTTTTTGAGTTTGATGTTGGGGATGTATTACATACATATTGATGCTCTGATCTGTGGAATTGACATATACAACCTTACTTGAAAAACAAAGGCAGAAATTGATAGATTATTATTCTTTGGATTTTAATTGTTGTGAATATATTACTGTCAAGTTACTGTTGAGCTTTAAAAGTCCTCTCTTTATAGACTGAATTATACCTTGTTTATGGAATGTTTTTATTATTATTATTAGAAAATGATCATCACACCCCCTTGACACAACTGACACATTCCCCTCCCTTTTATTTCATTGTAAATTTACTAAATTGTCCCTCTCATTTGAAATTTTGACTTTGCCAATAATTATTAACTAAAAAACAAAAAATAAAAAGAAGGGGGAAGTTCCCCCTTGCTTCATCGTCCAAGGGAATCATCCATTGGACGAGAAGCCTTGGACGATCATCCAAGGGATCTTTTTTTATTATTATTATTATTTTATATTATTTTTTAATTTCGAAAAGAAGGTTTCATAATTTTTTTTTTAAATGTATATTTTTTATTAAAAGTTGTGTTGATTTTGATTCCGATTCTAATTTTATATTTTATTTATTAAAAGTTATTTGTCTTATTTAATTTCGAAATCAATATCCATATTTATTTTTACTTTATTTTTAAAAAAAAAATTCTATTAAAAGTTGTGTTGATTCTGATTTTATTTTCTTTATTAAAAGTTGTTTGTCTTATTTAATTTCGTAAATCAGTATCATATCTATTTTTAAGTGTAACTTTTTATATTGTTATTTGTACTATTTTTAAATAAATATTTTTCTAATATACATGAGAACATTTTTTTAATCTATAAGTAGTGTAAATTAAATTATAAAATATATTTTTTAAAACAAATTTAAAGAAAAAAAAAAAAAAGGAAGGACGCCCTTCTTCAGACTTCAGAGAAGAAGGGCGAAGGGAGATCGCCCTTCTTCCTGAAGAATGGCTTCTTTTTTTTTTTTTTTAATTAATTAAAAAATATATATGTTATATATATATATATATATATACAACATAATAAATAAAAAAATTAGATATATATTTATTTGAAATTGAAAATAGAATTTTGGTGAAAGGAAGAGCAAATAGGGAATTAAAGGGGAGACCAAAAAGTCAAAGTGTAAGAAGAAGGGGGGAAGATAAGCCCTCTTATTATTCTTATTTTATATTATTATTATTATTATTTTATTATTATTATATTATTATTATTATTATTATTAGATATTTTATTATTATTAAACAAATGGGGTGTTATGTTGTTGTCTTTGAATTCAAGAAGCAGTGCGTTTTTTGTATGAGTGTTTGGACCAAAATTGGGCCAAGGATAAAACCGTCTTTTACCTTAAAGCCCAAATAGTATACAAAGCCCGAAAATAAAGATTAGGCCCAAAAGATTTCTGTATTATTGTATTACAATTAAGTCATAAGCTTAAATACAAAACCCCCTAATTATATCAACTACCTTCTCCTACTTTGCCCGACACAAAACTTATTCCCACCTGCTCAGACTTTCTATCAAATGCATAAGGCACGTGGTGGGACTTACGCCAGCTGCCAAGGATGATAATTTTCATCTATAAATAGGAACGAAATTCAAGAAATAAGGCAGAGCTTCACTTCTTTCATCCAAGTCTGATACATTTTATTCAGATACTGGTTCTATTTCCCATTTCTAAAAGCATTTGTCATCGCCCTCACGGCCATCCAAATAAAGTTGAGGCAATAATAAACCTCAACTTCACTTTTTTACATATTTACTGATCATTTCATACTACTGACTTGGGCGTCGGAGTGTCCCCGGTACCTACCACACCGGTGGGCAGTCTACTCCCATTCATTCTTCTTTGTTTTGCAGGATCGCTAGTGCCCCCAATTTACAAATTCTGATTGTGGACCTCGGCCGAATTCCAGCATCCACAATTTGGCGCCCACCGTGGGGCCCTAGCGATAATTTGCAGACGAAGATTTTGTATTCTACCAACACTCACAGCTTAGTCACTCATGGCTTCAAGCAATGAACAGACACCTGATCCAGTGGCATTACAACTGGCCATGCTACAGGAAAGATTGAAAGCTTTGGAAGAGGAAAATCTAATCATACGTAATTCCAACACGAACCTTCAGAAACAGTTGGAGTTAGTTTCATCACCATCCCGGCATCATGATATCTCAGATCAGCCCAATAACCGTATCACTCCAGCTAATCTCTTGGGAGCATTTAACGAAACAACAGATAACATTCCATCAAATGATGAGGACCAGAGGGACCTGCCAAATTCTCCCATCAACCAAGCTCAACAAGTTGCCATCGCTATGAGAAGGGAAATGAAGGAATTTAAAGAAGCGATTATGTCCAGCCTACCAGGAGTGAAACTACCAATAAAGAAGAGCAGAGCTGGAACCATTTCTGACACCCCCTTCACGGAAAACATCACATCCGTTGAGTTACCACGGAAGTTCAGCCCACCAGACATGAAACTATATGATGGATCCACTGACCCAGACGACCATGTCATCCATTACAAATACAAAATGATGTCAACTGGCTTAGCTCCTCTTCAATGGGAAGCAGGTATGTGCAGAGGATTTGGAGAAACTTTGGGAGGCCCTGCCCTTACGTGGTTCATCAACCTACCATACAGATCCATCAAGTCCTATCAACAGTTAGCAGACAAGTTTGTGGAGCATTTCGCCAGCTCTTGCAAACTTGAAAAAACTACTGACGACCTTAGTACCATCCAGCAACGGAGGGGAGAATCCTTGCGAAGCTACGTGGCCCGCTTCAACAAGGAGAGGATAACAATTCCAGATCTACATCAGCCGACAGCTGTGGAAGCTTTCAGAAACGGGTTACTTTGTGATAGCGGACTCTATAAAAAGTTAACCAAATTTCGATGCTACACGATGGACCAGGCCATGGCACGAGCTCAAGTCGAAATCAGATGGGAAGAAGACAAGAGGAATAAAAGGAAAGATAATTCCTCCAATGTGCAGAATGAAAGAACGCCTCACACTTCCAAACGACATAAAGAATTTGCAAGAATGATACCCAGGCATCATTCAGAGAAGAGGAGTCACCCAAGGAAAGAACATCAGCCCCTCCGAAGAGACTTTGATCGAAGACCTCTGCCATACAAAGCCCAGGAAGGAGTTCTGGTGGTGGAAAACCAAGACTCCCAGATTACAATTTTTCTATTTCTCCAGGAGAATAGTTTTGGTACTAAAAAGATGGGAAATGAAGTAAGATGGCCTCCACGCAACAGAGAAAGCTTCAAAAAGAAAGACACAAGTAAATGGTGTGAATTCCATCGAGACTACGGCCATACAACGGCTGAATGTGTGGCATTAAGATTAGAAGTCCTCGAGCTGCTGAACAAGGGGTTTCTAAGGGATTTACTTACAGAAAAAGGGAAAGCTACCTTCGCTCAGAGAAGTGAGAGGGATGGACATGAAGAGGCACCAATTCCACCTCCACCAATCGACAACACAGTGAATTTCATTTCAGGAGGATCGGAGATCAGTGGAGTTTCATATTCAGCGGCCAAACGACATGCTAGGGCTATCATGTCAAACACTCATCATTCCACAGTATCTATAGAGAAAAAGTTTACAAACCTGATGATGGAGTTTCCAGACGACAGCAATTCCGGAAGTATGAACCCTCATCATGATGCTTTAGTGATCTCCCTACAGGTGGCGAATTTTATGGTCAAGCGGATTCTGGTAGATACGGGATCTTCAGCCAACATCATCTTTGCAACCGCCTTAGCGGATATGGGAGCTGAACTGGGGAAAGTTAACAAACGAACAACGGTGTTAATCGGATTCAGTGGTGAGCAAAAATTACTTTGGGAGAAATAAGTCTTCCAGTCTACGCAGGAGGAATCAACCAAATGACTACTTTCCTAGTCCTGGATTGTCCTTCAGCCTACAATCTTATCATCGGTAGGCCATGGATTCATGAAATGAGGGCTGTGTCATCCACTTATCATCAAACTCTAAAGTTTCCTACGAAGTGGGGGTTCAGGAAATAAGGGGTGACAGGACTGCCTCGAGAGGATGCTACCAGACAACAATGAAAGCTAAGATCCATTCAGCATAGCAATTACAGAGCGGACCTCATTCTTTGGAGCCTACACTTCCAAGTATTGAAGAATTGGATGAGGTCCAAATTCATTCAGAACATACAAATCACAAAACTCAAATAGGCGCAAATCTGGATTCTAAGCTTCGAGCAGACTTGAGTGAATTTCTACGAAAATAAAACGACCGATTCACATGGTCGCATGAAGACATGACAGGGATTGACCCTAGGTTGATCACCCATCAACTCCACGTAGATCCAGACTACCCTGATGTCCGGCAAAAAAGAAGGAAGTTCGCCCCAGAGAGGAATCATATCATTGATGAAGAAGTCCAAAAAATTGTTACAAAATGGTGCCATTAAAGAAGTACAGTTCCCAAACTTGTTAGCCAATGTGGTGGTAGTACGAAAGAAAAATGGAAAGTGGAGAGTTTGTATTGACTTCACATACCTAAACAAAGCATGCCCGAATGATTCTTTCCCATTGCCACATATCGATCAAATGGTTGATGCTACAGCCAGACATGAATTGTTAAGTTTCATGAATGCATATTCGTATGCATTCAGACGACCAAGAGAAGACAGCCTTTGTGACCAATAAAGGCATTTTTTGTTACAAAGTAATGCCCTTCGGCCTCAAAAATGCGGGAGCTACGTATCAAAGAATGGTCAACAAGATGTTCTCTCAACAGATTGGGAAAACAATGGAAGTTTATGTAGACGACATGCTGGTGAAATCTTCGAGATCTGATCAGCATCTGCAGCACTTGGGAGAAGCATTCAACATAATGAATAAGTATGGGATGAAGTTGAACCCAACAAAATGTGCATTTGGAGTAGCCTCTGGGAAATTCTTGGGATATGTTGTCACGCGACGAGGCATTGAAGCAAATCCTGATCAAATCAAATCCATACTTGAAATTCCCTCCCCTACCTGCCCAAAAGATGTCATGCGGCTAGCAGGAAGAATTGCAGCTTTAAACAGATTCATCTCCAAGTCCACAGACAAGAGTTTTATGTTCTTCTCAGCCATTAAGAAAGCAAAAAACTTTGAATGGACTCCAGCCTGTGAAGAAGCTCTTAAAGAACTCAAGCGGTACTTAACGTCACCACCATTGTTGTCAAAACCACTCGACAACGAAAGATTTTCCTGTACTTAGGAGTCTCAGATCAAGCTGTGAGCGCTGTCTTGATCAGAGAAGAAAAACAGCACCCAACTTCCAGTCTACTATAAGCAAGGCATTGCTCGATGCGGAATCACGTTACTCACATTTGGAAAAACTAGTATTGGCTTTGGTAATGTCAGCAAGGAAGCTACGACCCTACTTTCAAGGACACCCGATCACAGTTTATTCAGAGTATCCCCTAAGGAGCATTCTTCATAAGCCGGAGTTGTCTGGAAGATTAACAAAATGGGCGGTCGAATTGGGAGAACACGACATCACTTATCAGCCCAGAACAGCAATCAAATCTCAAGCGTTGGCTGACTTTGTTGCTGACTTCAGTCTCAATCAGAAGGTTTCGATAGATGTAGAAGTCAGTTCAATCCAGACCACATCACTTTGGAAGCTTGCAGTCGACGGTTCCAGCAATAAGAAAGGATGCGGTCTTGGAGTGGTGATCACTACTCCTGATGGAGATATACTACGTCAAGCAATCAAATGTGGCTTCAGGGTTACAAACAATGAGGCAGAGTATGAGGCATGATAGCAGGAATTAGTTTGGCTAAAGAACTTGGAGCAAGTAGAATAGAAGTGATATCAGACTCTCAACTGATAGTCAACCAACTCCAAGGTTCATATCAAGCACGAGATCCTCAAATGTCATCCTACTTAATGAAAGTGAAAGAAATCCAGTCGACATTTGAAGAATTTACTATAACCCAAGTTCCGAGAAGCGAGAATACTCAAGCAGACGCATTGGCTACCCTTGGATCGACGATGCATGGGGATAAACCACAATCCATTCCGGTAGTGTATTTGAATTGGCCAGCAATTTGGAAAGAGAGCAAGGAGATCACCACCATCACATCAAACGACTCATGGATGACGCCACTCATGAAATATCTGCAAGATGGACTACTTCCAGAAGACAAAACTGAAGCAAGAAAGATTCAGAGACAGGCAGCAAGATTTACCATATTCAACGGACAGTTATTGAAAAGGTCATTCTCTGGACCCTACTTAAAATGTCTTACTCATGATCAAGCACATCATGTATTGTCAGAATTACATGAAGGAGAATGTGGAAATCATTCTGGAGGACGTAGCCTCGCTTTACGCGCCCATTCGACTGGGTATTATTGGCCAACTATGAGAATTGATTCAGCTAATTATACGAAGAAATGTGAGAAGTGTCAAAGGTTCGCCCCGATTTCACATCTCCCTCCTGAGAAATTAAATCCCACTCTCTCCCCGTGGCCATTCATGAAATGGGGAATGGATATTGTGGGAAAGCTACCAACCGCCCCTGGACAACGAGTCTACATGCTGGCTTTAACGGATTACTTTTCAAAGTGGATTGAGGCAGACTCTTTCGCCAAGATACGAGATAGAGAAGTTCAATCATTTGTCTGGAAGAACATCATATGTCGATTCGGCATTCCCAAAGAGATTGTGACTGATAATGGTTCACAATTTATCAGCAATCATTTCCAAGACTTCTGCAAAAATTGGGGGATCAAATTAAGTTTTTCAACCCCTCGATTCCCACAAGCTAATGGTCAAGCCGAGTCTTCCAACAAAACAATTTTAAACACTCTAAAGAAAAGATTAGAAAAAGCAAAAGGAGCCTGGGCGGATGAACTACCTGGAGTCTTATGGTCCTATAGGACGACTATCCGTTCCTCCACAGGAGAAACTCCTTTCTCTCTGGCATTTGGGACAGAAGCGGTGATACCAACTGAAGAAGAAACCATGCCATCTCCCCGTTACCAATGGCTCAGCGATGATGCGAATCAACAACTTATGAATTTGAACCTGGAAACAATTGATGAATTGAGGGATCGTGCATCCATTCGACTAGCGGCGCATCGACAAAGAATGACCAGATATTTCAACAAAAATGTCAGAAGCAGAACATTCAAGGAAGGGGATTGGGTACTACGAAGAGTGTTTCAAAATACAAAAGAAATTGGAGATGGAAAGTTGGGGCCAAATTGGGAAGGGCCATACGTCATCACAAGAGTTGTTGGACACGGAGCCTACAAATTACAAACAACCGAGGGGAGACAAATTCACAACAGTTGGAATGCAATTCACCTTAAGCGATTTTACCGGTAATTTATGTGTGCATTTATTTAAATTTGAAGGTTCAAAGTGGTTTACTACTTTATGTATTGCGATTCGACTTAATAACAGGACCCGTTTGAAATACATCCAAAAATATCATTAAGTCATTAAATTGTTCTACAAAAGGCGATAGCAAAAAGTTAAAATTACAAAGAAATTCAAATTTCCGGAGCACCTTCTTCCGAAATACGTTCAGCAACAACTTCAGACGCAGGAATTTCTTGAACTTGTCCAGTCGGCTCAACCTCCATTCGACTAAGTTCTTCATTCTTCTTGTCCATCTCTTGAACTCCAGCCGCTTCCTTGGCGTCAGTTATTTCTTTCTCAGCCACTTTAGAGTCGACTTCTTCACTTTCTCTTCCTCATCACCCTCGTTGGAAGAAGAAATTCCTGCCAGTAATCGATCATACTCTTGAATCCATTTCTCTGGTTCCCAAGCTGCGGTATTCCCTTCAAGGAAATCCTTCATCAGATTACTTCGTTCTTTCATCATAGATTCGAGAGCAATCCCTTCAAGTTGCTCAAGTAACTCATCATTCTCCTTCTTTACATTTTCAAATGCATCCTTATAACCTCCAATCGTAACCTCAGAAGTTTCCCTCTCCATCTTAAGAGTAGCCTTCACCTCCTTCAACTCCTTCTCCAATTCTTCATTCTTTTTTCCAAATGACTTCATTTGGACCATCTCATTTTTCATTGCTGCAAATGATTTTTCCATTTCTCTTTGCTTCCTGAGATGTGATTCGACATACCGTTGCATGAACAAGTT
The DNA here is from genome assembly GCA_019454045.1 of Zanthoxylum bungeanum. Classification (NCBI taxonomy): domain Eukaryota; kingdom Viridiplantae; phylum Streptophyta; class Magnoliopsida; order Sapindales; family Rutaceae; genus Zanthoxylum; species Zanthoxylum bungeanum. The sequence continues at coordinate 32,936 of SKCR01027161.1, read as the reverse complement.
ACACTCCATTGCCTGAAAAAAGCATTCGATTAGAATCCATTCAACAAATTATAATAAAAAACTTTTATTTACTTTCTTACTTGGTAATTTAGAGCCGCAGCCTTCTTCATTGACTCGACGGGGCCTATTTTGGATAGCCTTTGCTCATCCTCTTCCAGCAGAAGCTTCTTGATAAAAGGGTCAAGGCTTGATGGGTCAGAAATTGCAGTCGACCCTGATGGAATCCTGACAATTATATTGTCAATGTCCTCACTTTCAACCGCTTTCCTTTTCCCCCTTTGACAATGATTTCAGTCGACTGCCCTTTAGCCTTGGGAGTTCCAGTCGACACAACCTGTTGTAATTCAGGAACCTCCACCTCTGGCTCCTTTATCTTAAGCTTCCTAGCCTTCTTTCGGCTTTTTAATTCATCAATTGATGCTACCTTTATTGGTCTCGACATCATGTCCTCTGCGCATAAAATTTCTTTTGGAGTTAAAGTCTTTATAAACAACACCTTTCCGTATAAAGCTCGAATCGACCAAGTACAGTAGATGACTTCCAATACGTGTTTACAAAGTGCCAAAGGGGTAGATGTACCTTCTGATTCGAAGATTTCTTTCCACACTAATGTAGCCCTTAATCTCTTCTCTACCAAGACTATTCTCCAATCTCTTTGTTCGACGGGAAGGGCAAGAAGAGCTTTAGTATTGGATAAAATTTGAGGAGTTTTGTCGAATAAACTGTTTCGAAATGGACCTGCAAAACAAACAATCCACACATTAGCGTCAAACGACAACACATTGATAAGTTATCAATAATAGAAGAAACTGATACTCACTAAATACACTCCAATATTCTGAGACACGACCCATTCCTGTCGACCCAAAGATACCCTCATTCCTCACAAAGAAATAATCCGACTGCCAATTACCCCTATCATTCGTTGGAAGCCCCATTACTATTTGTTCTCTCTTACGACGAAGATACAAAGTATACCTCCTTTTTCAGTTAAGTGCTCCTTTAGGTAGTATGAGTATACTACATCCTTCACCTCAAAGAACACCCTTGTTCAAATGTTAAGCATTCAATCGACAATAAAATCCTCCAAGCGTTCGGCATAAGCTGTGAAGGAGCGATCCCATAATGATCCAAAACTTCCCAAGCTAACCTCGGAATGGGGAATCTAAGCCCATTAGAAAACGGCACTACATAAAATCCAATCCACCCAGGAATTTTATAGTCAATTCTTTCAGTCGGCATGGGTACTCTCAACTCCATTGATCTAGGAAATCTGTACTTACTCCTAATTTCCATCAGCATACCAGCCGTCATTCGACTAGCTGGGTTCTTGGTTAGCAAGTTGGTTGGCTCACTTGTGCTAACTGCTCCACTAAACTCCCCAACTGCTGCCAATGATCTTATAGGAATTGCATGTACAGGAATTTCACGCGACAAAACGGTAACAGGTCCCTCCTCGGAAAATCTTGACGCGACCAACCCCTTAATAATTTTTCTTCAGTAGATTCACTCGACGATACTTCTACAAATTTATCAATCTGCTCACCTAAACTTTCTAAAGATTCTCCACTCGACATATTCTACTCGACAAGTTTACAAACAAATAATTTCTAAGATTTAGGTTTCTTAAGGATCAAATTCTACTCACCTCTCCAAACACAAATCCACCAAATAGCGTATGATTCAAAAGATCAAACAACCTAATTTAGCTAAGAACAGTTTGAAGCTACTCTATGAATATTCAAAGGAAAAGAAGAAGCGAAGAAAAGTTTTGAAGAGTACCTTGGAGCCTTGAAGTTTTTCTCCCAACTTGTTGATCTTGTGAATGGAGCAAATGAACCCATCAAGCCACTCTTATACTACAACTTTTGGCGGTTCTTTTCCCGCCAAAAGACTCCTCGTTATTCGCGTTAGGTTTTGCTCCATTAAATGACACGTGGAAGATCTAGGAGATGTAAAATATTTCGTCGAAAAGAATGATGAATTACATTCAGGAATATACAACTTGACATCACTTGCTCTCAGCAACATCAACGAAATTCTATTCACAACCGCCTTCACCATTTGACACGACATCATTAGATATAAAAAACACATACAATTTTGTCTTGACACTATATCACGTCAGAGGCAAGTATAAAGGTTGCTTTCATTCAAGAAAAACAAATAGGCAAACCCGGTGCAAGCCTCGTAATCACTCGACACATGACAAATATATTATGAGTCAAATAGATCTCCTGAACTACATTCGGTTCAGTCGACCAAGGGACATCCCCATGAATCATGTGGAATCAAGTGGAACTCCTGAACCTACATTCGGTTCAGTCGACCAAGGAACATCATCATTACTGATGTGGAGTCAAGTGGAACTCCTGAACCTACATTCGGTTCAGTCGACCAAGGAACATCATCATGACTGATGTGGAGTCAAGTGGAACTCCTGAACCTACATTTGGTTCAGTAGACCAAGGGACATCCCCGTGACTCATGTGGAGTCAAGTGGAACTCCTGAACCTACATTCGGTTCAGTCGACCAAGGAACATCCCCTTGACTCATGTGGAGTCAAGTGGAACTCCTGAACCTACATTTGGTTCAGTCAACCAAGGAACATCATCATGACTGATGTCGAGTCAAGTGTATCTCCTGAACCAGCTTTCGGTTCAGTCGACCAAGGGACATTCCTCATGACTCTTGTCGAGTCAAAGAGTACTCCTGAACCAGCATTCGGTTCAGTCGACCAAGGGACATTCCCCATGACTCTTGTCGAGTCAAGTGTATCTCCTGAACCTACATTCGGTTCAGTCGACCAAGGGACATCACCATGACTCTTGTCGAGTCAAAGAGTACTTCTGAACCAGCATTCGGTTCAGTCGACCAAGGGACAATCCCCATGACTCTTGTCGAGTCAAATGGAACTCCAACCAGCATTGGGTTCAGTCGACCAAGGGACATTCCCCATGACTCTTGTCGAGTCAAGTGTATCTCCTGAACCAACTTTCGGTTCAGTCGACCAATGGACATTCCCCATGACTCTTGTCGAGTCAAATGGAACTCCTGAACCAGCATTGGGTTCAGTCGACCAATGGACATTCCCCATGACTCTTGTCGAGTCAAGTGTATCTCCTGAACCAACTTTCGGTTCAGTCGACCAAGGGACATTCCCCATGACTCTTGTCGAGTCAAGTGTATCTCCTGAACCAACTTTCGGTTCAGTCGACCAAGGGACATTCCCCATGACTCTTGTCGAATCAAAGAGTACTCCTGAACCAGCATTGGGTTCAGTTGATCAAGGGACTTTCCCCATGAATTTTGTCGAGTCAAGTGAATCTCCTGAACCAACTTTCGGTTCAGTCGACCAAGGGACATTCCCCATGACTCTTGTCGAGTCAAGTGTATCTCCTGAACCAACTTTTGGTTCAGTCGACCAAGGGACATTCCCCATGACTCTTGTCGAATCAAAGAGTACTCCTGAACCAGCATTGGGTTCAGTCGACCAAGGGACTTTCCCCATGACTCTTGTCGAGTCAAGTGAATCTCCTGAACCAACTTTCGGTTCAGTCGACCAAGGGACATTCCCCATGACTCTTGTCGAGTCAAGTGTATCTCCTGAACCTACATTCGGTTTAGTCGACCAAGGGACATTCCCCATGACTCTTGTCGAGTCAAGTGTATCTCCTGAACCAACTTTCGGTTCAGTCGACCAAGGAACATTCCCCATGAGTCAAGTCGAATTAAAGTCTAGGACTAACACTTCCTCTGGCCAGATTACGCATGCGATATATCCCAGAACCAATGTTTTGCACATACTCTTATAAAATGTGATACATTCTTATCACATGCTTTAATGTTCAATATCATACGACGTAAAAGTATATACTCTCTAAGACAAAAACTTTTTGACTTAGAGAGTAAGGGACAAACTGTTTGGACCAAAATTGGGCCAAGGATAAAACCGTCTTTTACCTTAAAGCCCAAATAGTATACAAAAGCCCGAAAATAAAGATTAGGCCCAAAAGATTTCTGTATTATTGTATTACAATTAAGTCATAAGCTTAAATACAAAACCCCCTAATTATATCAACTACCATTCTCCTACTTTGCCCGACACAAAACTTATTCCCACCTGCTCAGACTTTCTATCAAATGCATAAGGCACGTGGTGGGACTTACGCCAGCTGCCAATGATGATAATTTTCATCTATAAATAGGAACGAAATTCAAGAAATAAGGGCAGACATTCACTTCTTTCATCCAAGTAATACATTTTATTCAGATACTGATTCTATTTCTCATTTCTAAAAGCATTTGTCATCGCCCTCACGGCCATCCAAATAAAGTTGAGGCAATAATAAACCTCAACTTCACTTTTTACATATTTACTGATCATTTCATACTACTGACTTGGGAGTCGGAGTGTCCCTGGTACCTACCACACCGGGGGCAGTCTACTCCCATTCATACTTCTTTGTTTTGCAGGATCGCTAGTGCCCCCAATTTACAAATTCTGATTGTGGACCTCGGCCGAATTCCAGTATCCACAATGAGTATGAGACCGTTTGAATCCAGAAGAGATAGTTTGACGGTGAGATTTCCAACGATTTGAAAAAAAAAAAAAAAGAACTGCAGGAGCGAGACTTTTATTTGCGACAATTCACACACTCTAAAGTTGGAGTCCGTTTTTTCAATATTAAAATTATTTAAAATCTGTTGATATTAAATTTTAAGTAAAAATTTCAAATTTATTAAAGTCATAGAGTGATTTTATGTAGAGAATGATATCTAGACTACACGGAGTAACCAACCTCAGAAAGATTGGAAGGTTGATAAAACTATTAAATGATCTCAACAAAAGGGCAGAACTGTTTAAACAGTGATTAACGCCTAAATTGCCAATTTTCGACGATTAATTACTGATATCTAATTTTTAAGTCACTTGATTAAAAAAAAAAAAAAAAAAAATCTCATTCTTTCTTTTTTCCTTATTTTTCTTCTTTGGAAACTTTAGCCATCCTTCTAAACTTCATGTTTAATATTTTTTTCATTATAAATGAATATTTTTAGTGATTTTTGAAGTATTTTGAGAAATTAATTTTGAATTTTTTATTTCTCCGTTATACAAAATATTTCCGATTAATCGCAATTCGCTTACTGCCGATCTCCAATTATATTACCTAGCAAAAGAGCGAATTCTTTCTCTCATCACAATGCACAAATTTATACTGGCTCTCCATGAAAATATCAAATGGCAGCAAATAAGTCGATTTCTATTGACACACTCATCAGCTTTCTTATCATAAACAACAAAACTCAAGAGGAAGAAGAAAGAAAACAATTGAATTCCAGAAAATTGTTCACATAACAATTCCAGTTTCAGTTTTGGGCGTTGATACATCTGAGATAGACTAATCCACACCTCTGTCCAAACAACCGCAGGAAGATTGCACCAGTAAACACCAAACTCATACTCTTCTTCGATGGATTCATCTGCCGTGTTCAATTTATACAAGCCTAAAATTCAGTGTCAAAGCAAGCTACCATGATCTTCGAGACCATGGACCTCGCAAACGGGATGTAGCTCAAGCTATACCTATAAATTGTACAGAGAATAAAACCATTACATGAAGTAAGAAAACCTGTGATGAGACGAAGATGCAATTTACATGTAAGGAATCAATAAAATGGAAAAGTAAGGCCAATTATCATTAGAAGTGCTGCTTGTAGAAGAACATGGTGAGCCAGAAACCCACAGGGGGATCCCAATAAAAGCCTTTTCTGTGAGATAGCAAAAATCTATACAAAAGCTAACATCACCAAGAGAAGTACAGAACTCATAAGGTTCAATAAAGCAGTACAGAACAAATAAGTGGTGGTTAGAGAAGTACAGCGTAAAGCCATAAAGCAGAACCTTTAATTCCCTAGACAAGGAAATTATACCAAGAAACAGATATGTTGGTTTGCCAGTGTTAAAGGTTTACAAGTTTTAGTGTAATATACATCAACATAAATTTGCATAAACAATTTAATACAGAAATGGAATAGCAATGCATTAATTTAATGATCCACAAGGTGCTGCAATTTGCATAAAATAAAAGAATACAACCACACACATTAAAGAAATGATCATTTCAAATTCCAAAAAAACAACCCCAATTCTGAATTATGTTTGCATTCTGGACTCACAAGGGCATAATAAGTTCATCAGTCAAATTGCATGATCAAATGCTAAAGAACGAAAGATGATCATTTCAAATTCACTTTGCCATGGATGAGATTAAGAAGAAGACATGCATATTGACAGAATATGAAAATGATTTGGCATACCAAATTAGCGCTCCGAACTCTAAAATAATCGCCAAAAGTGTTAATAACTTGTTATGAACCTGTTTAATTTAATCAATGAAGATTGGATTAAATACACAGACTGTGGTTTTAGCTCAGTCCAAAGATACAGTATTTTGGAATTTAATTAGAAAAATAAATGAAGGAACAACAAAAATAATGAAACTTACATAGAGAGCACAAAACAGGGCAATAATCATGCTTGCAAGATATATAGCTGTTGCATAGATACGAACGGGATCAAGCATCATTGTCACCTGTCGTTTTGGGCCTATGAGGAATGCTGTGCTGCCAATAAAAATGAGGAGGAAAAAGATTATTTGGATAAAATAATTAGTATCTGAAATAACCAGGCCTGACAGTACGAAAAGTCATGAAAAAGTAGCCCACAAAATTTATACTTTTGCCAGTGACTTGAGATTTTATAACAGACTTGCAAATAAAATTGCTAAACTAAATAAGGATGAAAGAAACCAGCATTTTGAGCTAGGTTCACAAAATACAATTTGCCATGTAATTTTAACTCAAAAAACTAATTTAAGAAAAGAACAAACTTACTAAGACAAAAGCCATGGAGGAGAAATTTATCATCAGGAAGCTAGTAAAGATGGTAAGTACAACAAGTGGAAAGGGAAGACCAGGTACAGATAGAAATAAGAATTCCAGAACACCCCAGGTCGCATAGCATCCTTAAGGATGTTAAAATACGGCATGTATAATTTATATAACTCTTCGGCATCCAGCACCAGGCAGCCATACCAAGCAAGGTGGTACTTATGGAACAAAATAGCATCTTGAAAGGAATTACAAAACTGAACATTCTAAAAGAACAATAAGATTTATATAATTTGTGATCAGATGCAAATTTATAAATTTGTGTTCAGATGCAAATTTTAGCAGCCTTAATATGATGCTTGGTTCCAAGATCAACCAAGATCCAACAACATGGAGAACTTTGATCAGAAAAATCATAGAGAACTTTAATCAAATCAAAAGAGAAAGCAACAGAACCTCCAAATCCCTCAACAATGGCACAACAAATCACACCAAGAACATAACTAAAATATACTTTTATTCATGGAAATTAACTGAAATCACAAGATAGTTGAAGGTGAATAGATTCACCAGCCCTTACTCAACATTAAGGTGATGGTAACCTCCCTATGATTTTCCCCTCCAATTCCCAAATTCAACAACAATAATAACATACCCCAAACAAAACAAAGCATCATAATTTATATCTAAACCGTAAATAACTAAAATAACCCATTTACCCTTTCTTATTTTTTTATTTTACCCATTGGGTCCTAACAAAATTCAACGCTGAAAATTTTCCAATGTGAATAATGACCATATTATTACAAACTAACAGAGTTCTAACTTCAAAAGCTTTGGACTGCAGACTACCGCCCCCATCCAAATAGCTCCCTCACCCAACCCCCAAAATACATGCACCCTGAGCGTACAGAGCAACTTGGCCACTCAAATCAGAAATGTGCTATTTTAAGTTTGAATGGCTTATTATACTGGATATATTTATTTGAAGCCAGTTACACCACCATAGAGAATATAATAGCAGAATTAAGACACAAACCTTCCGAGTGCAAGTAAATTCCCAAAAGTGAATGTGATTCCAAACTTGATAGGATTAAAGAAAACAAGTAATGACTGTCACGAAAAAGGAGAACATATGAATAGTTAGTAACATTAAAAGCCACCGGATGTATTAAACTTAACCCAGGAAAAAAAAAAGCATACTAACACCGAGGTTAAACTTACCAATAGCGTACAGAATATGCCCACGGAGAAGCAGATAGCAAAACCATACAACCTCTATTAAATTGAAAAAGCGATTGGTTAATGACTAACAAATACACATTTCATCTTAAAAAATCAATAAGTAAATAATAACCCTTAATAAACAGTAGGAAAAACAAAAGCAGATCAGTACAAAAAAGCCAAAATCCACAAAGTAAATGAATCAACATAGGTTTCAAAATGCACAGATCAAGGTTCGAAAATTCGGTATGCGGTGTGAGGCAGTCCCCGGCGTGAGGCGAGGCGGTCGAGGCAACAGCCTCAATTTGAACACGGAAAAAAACTAAAAGCATTAAAATTAATTATCTACAACAAATCCATAACAACTAATACATAAAAGCATCCATCAAAACTAAACAAAATGAAATATAATAAAACAGGTTCATGAAATAAAATGACTGCTAATCTCTGGATAGACTATCATCTGTGTCTAATAATATGAAATGTGGGTATGAAGTGTCATCATCCAAAAAGTCTTCATCATATATAATTCCTATCATAAATAAATTTATTAATAACAATTATAATTAATAAATAAATATAATAGTAAACGTTGATTATTTTTAAAGAAAATAATTATTTTGCCATTTTTGGCTAAGTATCGGGGTCGAACTACTCTGTCAATGTGGTTAACAATACTACTGGTTAGGAAAACAAAATTGAACTATAGCATTTAGTCTATAAAGAAGCTCAAGTTGAGACTCTTTATCCCTACTTTTAGTTCCCTTATATAAATTTTTTATTTTTCTTTTAAAAATAGTAATTTTAGGGCTTTCGTGTCGAGATGTCCTCCTCAAACTGCCTCAAGCCACCTCGACTCGAGGCGTCATGAGGCGGGCCGCCACAGGGCTTTGAGGATCCATAGACTCTAGATTGACTCGTCAATTGTGCCACCGATACTAGCCACCATTGATATGTCATTCCAATTGGGTGTATGTATCAGCATTAAAAGGATCCATAGGCTCTAGATTGACTCGTCAATTGTAAAATTTTCAGCAAAGGGAATAGCTTTAAGCAGACGCACAGCTGGGCAGCTAACTAACTGTAGCTAATTGCTAAGTAAAAGAAAAGAAATGGAACCTGCTTAGTGGTTAAAGTGCACTGGCGATTGAAGTCGTCCATAACAGATAAATAGTTGTCGTTTTCTGGGGCTGATTCTTCGTCTTCAACCTCCATTCCCACTAGCATCTTCATTTTCTCAAACGCATGATTCATCTTCTCCATTTTCACCGTCTCTGTTTGTCTATTTTTAACTGGATCTGTGGCTGTGGCAATTATTATTTATTGCTCTTGCCCTTGGTCACTTCAAGTTTAAGGCAAATTGAAAGCAATGAAGCACCCGCTGCTGCTGATTGGAATTTAGGAATTTAGAAAGATGATGGATGGAATTATTGATTATTGGATTTGGATCCATTTGGGGGCCAATCTTTGAAGTTTCCAATATGAAAACTACTGACTGTACCCCAGGGTTGGATCAATTCGTGATCCGATCCGATCCGATCCGTGCGGGTTTCAAAAATAAAAAATTATTTTTTGGGTTAATCCGACCAGATCCGAAATTTGCGGGTGGGATCACGGATTTGATATTAAAACTCGACTCGATCCAAAATTATATTTTTATTATTTTTCTAAAAATTTTATAATTTTTTTATAATTTTTATTATTATTTCATTTATTTCTTTCTTTTATTGACTTGAAACTTTATATATATGATAATTTTCGGGACATAAAATAACTAATATTTATATTTTAAAATAATTAATTCATTAAAAAAAATTATTTTTTCGGCCGACCTGACAACCCAACCTGATCGGGTTTCAACTCTAAAAATCCGAGTTCGAGTTTTAAGACCAGTGTGACCCGACCCGATCCGTGAACACCCCTAATACCCCATGCAAATGAGCATAGCTAGTGGTGTTTGATTACGTTGGCAATTTTCCTGTTTCGTCCCGTCTTAATAGCATCTCATCCCGAATAGGACGGGGTTTGAAATATTTTTTTATGTCTCAATTTAAAAATAAGATACGATGAGACAAAAAAAAAATCTAAATTTTCAAGCAGGACGGGACGAGACAACAAATGGGTGATTTTAGTAGTATGAGATGGAATTTAATGGGACATGACAAAAAAAATCTTGAAATTTCAAGCAGGGCCGGACAAGCGGATGATAATTTAACGATATGAGACATAATTTAACGGGACGAAACGAGACAAGTTTAACAAGATGCGCAACATGATAAGATGCTTTTTTTGGTTCTGAAAAATAATGGGATAGAACATGGCGATTTTTAGTCCCAATTGTATGAACAAGATAAAATTAGAATTGAGAAATCTCAATCCGTCTCGTACAATTATCAATATTAGTGTTTGGAAATTACTTGGAGGAGGCAGAAATTTTACTAAATTGCTTATTAGGATTGGGAATTTCACCGTGAGAATGGCATGGGCTTCATATGGAGAGTTAGTTGCACAGAATCACGAATAATTATAGCAGTAATATTGCACCAACTCCTCTTCAACCCCAAATTAAATATATCATCTTTAGAGTTAAATCACAAATAAATGATAATTTAAAAGTGAGAAGTTGACAATATCCTAAATAATGTTGCGTAATATTAAAGCCGAGTTTCATAAAATGCTTTTTTATAAGTTATTTTTAAAAAAAAAAAAAAAAAAAAAAAAAAAAATTCCCGTGGAGAAAATGATTAAAATTCCTTATTGTTTGTTGAAATATGTCACTTCTTCACGATTTAAGACTCATCAAAATCCTACACCATTAAAAAATTAAGTAACTTCTGTCTTCTTCTTCTTTTTTTTTTCTCTATTTAGTGTTGTGAAAATTTGGCCTGTAATAAGGTGACAAAACTATATTTTGGTCAAAATAAAAATTTAAGTGTTTTGTTAATAAAAAAATTATGATTGTTAATTGTGATTTCTTTAAAAAATTGAGTTTTGTAAAAGCTAAATTTTTTAACTTTTTCCTACTATAAAAATATTAGAAAAGCGCATGCAGTTTTTTTAACATAAAATTAAATTAAATAACACCATTTATGAATCACCATTTGTTCACCGAATAACGGTCGGTCGGTAAAATTTAAAAAAAATTAAAAAAATTAATATATATAATAATAATAATATAATAATAATAATAATAATAATAATAATAATAATAATAATAATATTATTATTATTATTATTATTATTATTATAATACTTTATATATATATATATATATATATATATATATATATATATATATATATTATATATATATATATTATAACAAGAAACATGTCATAACATATTAGCAACTATGATACACTTTCATTCTTAAAATTAAGGGTTCAAGTCACACAAATTACATCAATTTATATAATTAAATGTGGATTGTGTGGGTTTAGTATGGGCTCACCTTTGGGTGGTACTAAGGCCCAAGTGTGGGGTCCACTCATGGAGTCGGTTGGTAATGTTATCGACTGACGTTATTTTGATCGATAATTTATTACCGATGAGTCAAATACAGACCGTCAATCGGTAATCGTTATTACCGACAAAAGTTTTTAGATTACCGAACGAATATTTGATCGGTAATCTCCAGTTTTCTTGTAATGAAAGTCTTCATTTGAAGGAAATGATGGTCGGGCCATGAAAATGATTTGCGAAACCTTGGGGGTGCTAATATGGGGTTTGCCAAAAATGGTGATAAATTTCATTTAACAGCCATATAATCTCACCTAATCCAATGATAAATGAATTGATATCATTAAATAATATTTTAAGATATCCATAATTGTATTATATGAAATCAATGATTCAAAATTGTAAACTTTTAGTACAACTATAGCCACACCCTATGTATATAATATAGCTTAAAATTGTTTCATAAAGTACCCAATCAAACATACCTAATAACAGCAGCAATCCAATAAAATCATCAAAGACTTTGATAAACATTCACAATTTTTGCTTTACTGTCTACAAGATATAGACACATAATTAACTTATTTTTCATTATTACAACTACAAGCAACAAAATATACAACAAGCACAGTATAACTCAAAATACATAAATTAATATTCTCTTAATAAAATCAAACAAATGTTTCCATAATTTTAATTAATTAAGCGACAATTGCCTCTTACTTCTCCTTTACCACCTTCCTTGACATTAATCATGCCCATCTTCACCATCGCCTGCTGAAAATCCAAGAAAAACATTGCTTGATTCATGGCATAGCCATTGACAGCAGCTCTGGTTCTTGCATCTGTCAGCAGTGCTTGGTCCGAAAATAGGACACCTGCTTTTCTGATCAATGCATTGAAGTATAAATTATCGAATGTGTTTCTAGTAGCATCAAAGGGTTGCTCGGCGTTGTCGCCGCCGCTGCAAGTTTTTGATAATGTCTTTGCGAAGTCGGAATCTAAGGTCCGGTCAACGCCGGTCAACCGGCTTTTGAATGATAAACATTTTGCAACTCCTATTGTATGTGCCCCTGCATCACCAATAAGTAATGTTTTCGGAACCGGATCGAGAATCAAATCAGTGATGTAAAAGGTTCAATGGATCACTAGTTCGATCGGTTGAATCGTGTCTAAAAAATCAACAAAACTGATTTACGTAATAAATAATTCTATTTTATTAAAAATTTAAAAAAAAAAAAAAAAATTGAACCGATTTTGACTAATTTTTTATATTTAATCGAATCAGACTCACGGCCGGCGCTTGGTTCGACCGATCGAACCGTCTTGTCCGATTCGATTATGAAAAACATGGCTATTAGCATTCAATGAGACATACGTTAAGGTTGTTTGGCATTATTTTGTGGTGGCTTTTAAGTCACAACTGCCGCTGCGAAATAAAAGTTTTAGTTGTTAACAAAAAAAAAACGATGGGAATTTTAACAAATACTATTAGCAGGAGTAATAATATGTGCTGTTAAAGAAAAAAATCAAAACAAACAAAGCCTAAATATTGCTTATAACACTCGATAGAAAACTAGAAAATAAGGTTGGTAATTAGTCGGGTTGAGATTTATCAATCTTAATCTCAACTCTCTTATGTTATCAGGATGAAAAATCATCGTAAATCTTATACTGAATAATTGAAAATTCTAAATTCTTATCATGATTCAGAATGAAAAATTATTTTGAATACCAACCTAATTTTTTAATCAGGTCAAAAAAATCATCACTTATTAAAAAAACAGCTAGCTTTTTTGAAACAAAAAAAAAAAAAAGATGAATATCATTATTGAGAAACATTTAGATTTGTTTTTAGTGTTTAATTTTGTGGGTGGTTGCCATTTCTATTTCAGAAACCCCACTAATTTTGATTTTGGTATAACCCAAAATGTATCAATTACTTGTTTAACTTTATACATTATTAATATATTTTAATACAACCACTATGTGCAGTACCAGTTAAGATTCATTATTATTGATCAAATAACACGAAACATATTGTGGTTTGATACAGCTAAATATCATTCATTCATTCATTCATTGAATCATTGTCATTTTCAAATCATATAGTGAAATTTTTTTATATTTTTAAGTATTAAAATTAATAATAACAATAAAAATTACCTGATAAAGCAACCATTTCTTTAGCAGTGAAGCCACGCTGGCCAAAAGCTGTAATAAGCGCTGATGCAGTAAAGTTTGGAAATGGAAGATTGACTGTGTCTTCTATTTTTGATCTCCTTCCATCCTTTCTTCCTTTTGGTATGTCATATATTGGACCCCCAGTCTGTTAATAATATATATAAAATAATGGTACAGATACAAATTAGGGTTTTACTAGTGTATTCCCAGTATCATATAGGGGCATTGAAGTTGAAATCCGGATTATTTAATTTGAAACGAGTGCTATTAAATTTAAAACTTCTACCATTGCTGAATTTGAATATATAGAAGTTTCATGCTCAACGCTAGAAGTGTCAAGTTCAATAGCCTTGTTTCAAGTTTAATGACTAATGATGCAATTTCAATACCTCTCTGATAGGATTAGCCTTAGTATGCTCCGATGCTAATACCATTTTTATATTTTGATATCTCTGACAATAGCAAAATATTATAATAAAAAATCCTTTAACTATTAATTATTCCGATATTTGGGAGCCATAATCGCGCGAAGGCCTACTCTGCTCCCCAATATGGGTACCAAGGGATACAGTAGCTATACCCGGCCCCCACTTATAGAGTATAGTTTGAAGAATTTCTTACCCACAAAATAGCATCTCTAGCAGCCATTGCAACAATATCGGCACATGAAACAACACCAGGGCATTGCTGTTCAAGCTCATCTTTAGCATCATCAATAACTTCATAGCCCCTTAAGCTCAAATTGCCTGGAGAGTCCTTTTCTGCTGTGTTATCCTTTGTTGAGTCAATCAGAATCGACCCATCACATCCCTAACACCACCCAAAAAAAAAAATCAGATTGACATGATATCAAATAAATAAATAAATGAAGAACCAAAATGATAAAAACAACAAATGGACCTCAATGAAACAATCATGGAAATGCATTCTAACAAGGGCAGCAGCAAGTGTAGGATCATCTTCAAGAGCTCTGTTAACAGTGTTCTTCACAATTTGTTCAGCAAAAGGGCAAGTCATGATGTAATAATCCATTCGAATTCCATCAGCTCCAATTCGAAAACCACTCACTATCACTTCCATTAACAAAAACACAAGCAGCAAAATGGCCATGACCAGTTTTGCTAAACTCAAAGGAGGCTTCAACAGCATATGGGCAAATATTTTATTCATGACAAAATAAAAATATAAATAAAGCTTTGAATTGATTAATGGATATGTGGTGAAAGTGAAGAGTTGATGAAATGGGAGGCTTAAATTTGGAGACTTTGTAGTGAATGAGAAGAAGGCAATGCATATATTTATAAATGCGAATGATTGAGAGAAATATAATGAAAAATGTCAGGAAGAAAGATTGGCCGCGGAGGGACCTTAAGACCAAATAGTATCATGATCTTGGTAAAATTTAGAATTTTTAAAATGTTAATTAAATTTAGAATTTTTAGAATTTTAGCTTTTAAAATAAATATTTATATGATTTTACCTCTTTAAATTTGTCGTTTATTATTTGATTGTGGATAGCCGAGGGTTATAAACAAAATTTTAAAATAAAAGGTTCTTATTGAGAATTTTTTTACTATTTTCTTATTGAAAATTACGATAATATTCCGACCCTTGTACACCCTCGCACACCTAGGGGTAAACTGCATAAATTATAAATCTAACTAAAATAATTTATGACAAGTTCTAATAATTACTTCTATGATTAAAAACATATACCCTTAATTCTAATCATTGGCTACACCCTTAATCCATGTAATAATTAAAGAGCTGAAAAATAAACAAACAATCAACACAAAAATTTATTGACGGAGTGAAAAATTATTGACAGAGAAAAATCACTCCGGTATAGGTTACCACCCGAATTCACTATGTAGAGAAAACTTACAATGATTGTTATATAACCTATGGCAATAATTTTTCAACTCAAATACTTTTACTATAATAACCTAAAGAACTCATCAAGCCTGCACCAAGCAGCCTTCTTCAGAACCTCTAATGTTTCTGAGTGAATCAAATTCATGAACTCATGATGTTGGAACTCCGACTACCAATCTCCACCTTAGAACTCTGAAGATTTAGGGTATTGGCTAGGGTTGTATTTGTGTATATGGTTATTAAAGGATGAACTCACCAAAACAAATAAGACATTAGATTAATTAAGTCTTCAAGGTGAATTCTCAAGAAGGTGGAAACAATGAATCATGTGGCTCTGTATTTTGTGTTTCTGACCAAGGGTAAAGTGGCTAAGGCTTTCTTTACATATGTAGGGTTTTCTAGGCCCTGAAAAGTCTTCAAAACGGGTCCAAAATAAGCCAAATACGCATGGGTGTTCGAACCCAACTCAAACTCATGACTATCATGCATTCTGTCGTAAATTCGTTTCGAACATCTTTCGAACGTGAACTGATAAGTGTGGTTTATACTCACTTATTCCGGCATTCTTAACTTATTATTTTGTTATGTTTTGAGTCATTTAATGTATTTTTAGTTTCTTTTATGTCTTATTTGTAGGAATCATTAAAACATCAATAATGGAGTAAATACAAGTATTTTAGGAACTTTCGGAAGCATCGGACGAGCACGGGAGTAACAGGAAACAGAACGCAGGAACCAGTGAGAAATTATCATTGGCGCCACGGCGCCTGCAAGATTACGCGTCCCAACCAAAAGGCCGAGGATTTGGCGCCGCGGCGCTGCGGAAGACACGCGTACCAGAAAGTGATATTTAGGGTTTTTTAAGATACCCAATGACTTCAGGGCTTTATTATAAATACATTAGTTCGTCCAAGACTCAGAGGTGAGGCTAATACACAACACAAAAACACAAAAACACATATTTTTAGAGATCCAATGAGGAGGATTGAAGAGCAACAAGAGGAGATGAAGGCGGTGACGTCCGAAGAGGAAGAGATTTAATTCGGGTTTTATCATTTTATTTCTTTCTTAGAACTCTAATGATTTCCATTAGATTTATGACCTTGTAAACTCCTTAATTTTGGAGAATGATGTAACTGATGCTTGAATCTTTATTTAATTGTCAATTTTGTTATGAAGTTTTATTAATTTATTTATATTCTTTATGCTTCTTGATTGTCGGCCACAATTTGAGATGATGCATGTTTAGAATCTATCACTCGAGAGAGGGGATTTTAAATGGATCTAGAGAATATGACCTAGGATTCTATAGAGTTCGAGAGAATTTGTAGTTCCTTTGAAGTCGTTAACAGAGAATCAAAAAGCGTAATGAGTTGTTAACTACTAGATTTTTATAGAGATATCGAAGTCTATAGTTGATGATATTTTCACTGATGCTCGAGAGAGGGAGTGGATATTTTCGGAATCTTGACTTATAAACAATTTAACTGAACAAAGATTAATTGGCATGACAAATACATAGGCAACAACTAGGTGAAATCAGGATCTAGAATCTCTATGATATTAGTTCCTCCTATCTAATTAATTCATATTTTATTGGCTAGGGTTGTATTTGTGTAGATGGTTATTAAAGGATGAACTCACCAAAATAAATAAGACATGAGATTAATTAAGTCTTCAAGGTGAATTCTCAAGAAGGTGGAAACAATGAATCATGTGGCTCTGTATTTTGTGTTTCCGACCAAAGGTAAAGTGGCTAAGGCTTTCTTTACATATGTAGGATTTTCTTGGCCCTGAAATGCCTTCAAAGCGCGTCCAAAATAAGCCAAATATGCATGGGTGTTCGAACCCAACTCAAACACATGACTAACATGCATTATGTCGTAAATTCGTTTCGAACGTCTTTCGAACATGAACCTTTTGACATGTTTTGTTTGCATGGAGAGAAAAAAACAAGTTGCACGTGAAGCCTCTGGAAGCTTTTGTTCGAACAGAAGAATAAATGTGCCACAAACTTCATGTGTTCGATTTTCAAAATGAACTTAACTTGAACGTAAGCTATGATATCTTCATCTAATATCGTCCAATCAGCCCAGATCTTTAACACTCGTTACAACTCAATTGGACATATTTTGTTACAGAATTTTCCAACCAAAACTAAGCCCAACAATCTTCTCATTTGGCATTTAGTGACAAAACCACATAATACATATTATTACTTATTTGTAATTAACAAATTATCCTCTAATGGTAGAGATATTTATGAAATTATAACAAAGCCCTTGTGTGATTTTGGATTAACCTAATTAATCCAATTGGGTCAAAGTAAATAATCAATGTTATCAAATAACACTTAATTATTTTAGTTGATAATTATAATATCAAATATTATTTATTGTCACAAATTATCGGCTACCCAAGTGCTGAACGAGTACACTTCATATTGTGGGACTCTTTAAGTCCAGATAAGTTCATCATATAAGCCTAGCTTATATGTACGCAATTCGACCACCTCCGAATTTGTGAAGAACACGAACAACATTTCTAAAATATAAAAGTCGAGGTCATTACATATGTTTAACAATCCCTCCGTCGTAGGCTATCCGAGTTGTGTTTATGAAATATAGATTACACCATCATGTTTCCAAGGTGCTCATCTCATGTTGACATGTCCACGATTCTTTACAACTAATCAAAAAATATTTCTGATATATGTGATCCACCATAGGTGATCGGCTTTGGCTCCAAAGTCTTAAGAATCGTGACTTACTCACATGAATACCTAAATCTTTTGTGGTACACATACGGGCCGAAAGATTTTATGTTGATACGCACTTGATTAACGAGTGTATCAATCCATAACCAACAAATATCTACCGGCCAGACCATGAAATGTCTATGTCATACAAGGTATCAAAGTGTGGAGGATCACACACAAAATCATTGTTATCTTATAGTCAAATGATCACATATGCTACTCGACTCGAGGAGATTCCTATTGATAGTGGTGTGTACTTCCAACTATTAGGAATTACCTGTGAGTCATTCAATATTCACTCCAACTAATACCCACATGTCTATATGAGCTTCCCATGCTCATGGTTCATTGGATTAAACCACTAGAACTCTAATTCCAATATACAACATGTGTTAATCTTCTAGGTTATAGGAATTCTACTGTATTCCAAAACCAACGACGATGAATACTTACTTTAAGAATAGTTTATAATAGAAATAATATCCCAATGTCGGATCACCCAGTGTTCAGTATTACTACATAACTAGGGATGGCAGTGGGTAGAATTTGGTACGAGTTTTCCATTACCAAACTCGCACCCGCATATGTAAATAAATTACCAAACCCGCATCATATCTGCCGCAGGTTTTAATTTTCATTACCAAACCCGCATAAATTACCAAAATAAATTACCAAACCCGCACTAGTACCCAGTGGATTATTTGCGGGTTTTTAAAATATTGAATTCTTTTATGATCTTAATAATACAATTTTTTAACTAAACATATTGATGCTTTTCAAAACATACAAAAACAAATTTGACAGTTCACAAATTAAGACACATAAATAAAAATTTAAAATATTTATAACATAATATCAAATTCATATTATCACAATTATATCCATGAATCACTAGCTGAATATCTTTCATTATGTTAGATTCATATCATCAAAATTATTGAACCATGACCAAAAGTAATTCAAAAATACTAAGAGGGAGCAATTCAAAAATTATAAGTTAGTGAGTCTTTTTATATGAGTGATTTTCTTACCCTAAAATATATAACAAAAAAAAATTAAGTTTGGAGATAGTGGGTATCCGCTGGTTTTTCTTAATTACCAAACCCGCACTAAACCGGTAGCGGGTTTTGTTTTAAATTACCAAACCCACACCAAACCTGCTTAAATATTTACCAAATCCTACCCATTACATGTGGATTTTTACGGGTTTGTGGGCGAAATTATCATCCATATACATGACTATTCTAAGGTCGATGTCATTCTTAACATATTTATATATCAATCTAATATGCATAATGACATTACCATTAATAAAGTTTGAAATGAAAAAGTAGTTATTTTATTAATAAATAATAAAATATAATGTACAATACATTATTCAGGTTGACGCTCCAAGCACTAACTCCAAGAGTTACCACCCGAATTCACTATGTAGAGAAAACTTACACTGATGGTTATATGACCCATGACAACAACTTTACTGACTCAAATACCTCTACTGTAATAACTCAAAGAACTCATCGAGCCTGCACCAAGCATCCTTCTTCATAACCTTTAAAGTTTCTTAGTGAATCAAATTCGCGAACTCGCGATGTCGGAACCTCGACTACCAATCTCCACTTTTGAACTCTGAAGGTTTAGGGTATTGGCTAGAGTTGTGTTTTTGTTGATGGTTATCAAAGGAGAAACTTATCAAAGGAAAAAAGATATGAGATTAATTAAGTATTCAAGGTAAATTTTCAAGAAGGTGGAAGCAATGAATAAGGTGGCTCTGTATTTTGTGTTTCCAACTAAGGGTAAAGTGGCTAAGTCTTTATTTGTATAAGTAAGGTTTTCCAAGCCCTAAAAAGCCTTTAAAATGCGTCCAAAATAAGGACGTTCGAACCCAACTCAAACGCGTGACTAACACGCATTCTGCCGTAAACTCGTTCGAACGTCCTTCGAACATTAACCTTTGATAAGTTTCATTCGCACGGAGAGAAGAACGTAACTTGCACGTGGAGCCTCTGAAAGCTTTTGGTCGAACGAGAGAACAAACTTGGACATATTTTGTTAAGGAATTTTCCAACCAAAACTAAACCCAACAATTATTACAATGTGTACTTTTTTATTAGATTTAGGTGTAAAATTAAAATTACAATGAATCACTTTGTGTGTGGATTGTCTCTAACTTTTTAACTCTTAAGTCCATTCAACGATAATAGGACTATCGTTTGCCCCACCTAATTCTAATAGTTAATATTATGATAATTATATTAAATTGAATTATGCATGTCAGTTCCATCACGTAACAATTTCACCATTATTGTTGATTGTCAAATCAAAGCAAACCAAAATCTTGTATTTTAAACACGTGTAATTTCAGTACTATAATCTAATATTTGCTTCAACGAAATTAAACATTTTTAAGTGATTCATACAGAGATTTATCTACAGATTTCCACTAACTAGCTAGAGACCTTATTGGTCCACTTAAATGTTTAGTGGGGGAAATTAAAACGTCTTAAAATAAATTATTTGATTAGACAAATCAAAATATATAAATTAATATAAACAAAGTAAGTGGTGAATTTGATATAAGACTTTAGGTGCCAATATTAAAATGTAAAGCGTCTCTTTTGATATTTCTCCCGTTATTGAATTTATTTATTTTCTAAAAAAAGTTAGTGGGGTCAAATCTCCCCATCTAAATGGAGCAGTGGCGAGGGAAAATTATTTCTGAAATTTGACCACATGCTTCCCACTTTGTGTTACAAATATCAAAATTTGACACACAATAAAGCGTTTTTGAAACTTGTAATAAGAGGATAGCTACGAAGACTTTCGCGTAGATACTATAATTATATTTTGAGACAGATATAATTATAAATAAATTTGTTTTTGGCATGACGAAACTTTCAATCAAGTTATTATTACAATGATCAATTATGGTTTTAGAATTTTCCCGAAATCTTAATTATAATACTAGTCTTATTATTTAGTATGACCATATAAAGAAACTTCCAATAGATATTATAATTGTTTTTAGACAGATGTTGAGTTACTTATCTTCAACTATGTAAATTAAAATAAAATGAATAACAATACTAATATTGCACTCTTAGAATACTATCAAATTTTTGTCTTTTAATACTTAAAATAATAATAATTTTAAACATAAAAAATAAAAATTCTACAAGTGAAACTATCATAATTTTAAAATGAAATATTGAAACGAAAGTGGGGGATTTGTTTTGTGAAGTGCAAACAAATGCAATGCAATGCAATGCAGCTGGTTTCCATTTTGAAAAATGCAAACCTACTTCCAACGTTGTCTTTTATGATAGTGGAGGCTACTATAACTTAATTCCTAAACAAATTTTTGTTTTACGCGTGCAATTCCATTTCTTTATATGAGTGCTTTGAACGCGTATTAATTTAGAATAATGATATTTGTGTAAGGAAAAATAATGTCTGATGTGAAGAGGGTTTTTGTTTTTGTTTTGAGAAGAAACGAATCTGGTTAAGGAAATGTGAGAGGTAAAATGTGCTTTCACTATAAGAAAAGAGATTTTTAGAGTCCAAATCTTTAGAGTCGAAATTATTTTTCGACGCTAATAAATTATTTAGCGTCGAAAAAGTCTTTTCGACGTTAAAAATATAGATATTTAGCGTTGAGAACTGCTTCGACGCAGATAATGATCTTTTAACGTCGCAACTTCACTTTCGACGCTAAACATTTACCCTGTCATGTCAAATTTGAATTTCGACGCTAAAAGGTAGAATTTTAGCTACTAAAGCACACTCTCGGAGGCTGCTAATCAAATAATTACCCATTTCATTCACAAATATATAAAGACTATAGCCAAGCATCTAACCCAGCACTTTAGATTTGGGTCGAACGACTCTTACGACGCTAAAGGTTCAACCCTTTAACGACGAATATAAATTTTGACGCTAAAGGATAGACCTTTAGCGTCGAACAATTCTTTCAACGCTAAAGGATAGATCTTTAGGGTCAAACAACTCTTTCGACGCTAAAGGTGCAACCATTTATCGTCGAATTTGAATTTCGACACTAAAGGGTAAACTCTTAGCATCGAATGTCAAAAATTTAAATATAATTTTGGAAGACAAAAGTTTTTTTAAATATGAAAATTTTTAGCGACGAAAGCCATAAGAATTAAAAAAAATTATAAAAAAATAATATCATTTAGCGTCGAAAAATTTAATTTTTTGAATTTCACGCCTTCTAAAATTTGAATTTATCGCCTTCTAAAATATATTTAAATTTTTGACATTTAGTGACGAATTTTTGACACTAAAGATCAAAATTTGACGGAAATAATTCCCGCTATTTGAGGACTTTTAGTGATGAAATAGCTTTTCGTCGTTAAAAGTTATTATTTTCCTATAAATATTCATTTACTCTTTCATTTCTCCTATTCTCACTTTCTTCCTTTCCTACTATTCCTTTCTCTCTTATTCTTTTTTCCTTAAGGGTTTTGTTTCAATTTTTTGTATTTTATGTTAACATCCAATGTTTTTATTTTATATGTAAGAGAATATAGAAGATGAAGAAATGAAGATGGTGAAGAAAATGAAAAATAAATGAAAGTGAAGATGAAGAAAATGGAAGTGTAGATGAAGAAAACATAGAAAATATATAGAAAAATATAGTTTATCATTTTGTTTACTATTTTATGTTTGTTTGTTGTGATAAATTTTATAATTTTATTTTTATATCAATAAAGATATCTTTGCTATACTTTTTTATAACAAATTTATAATGATGTTCTTATGTTTTCTAAAAATTTAATTACTTTTGTAATGAAATTTATTTTGAAATTAATTTGTAATGTCAATTTTGTTATAATTAATTTTTAAAACTAATTATAACAAATTTTTTATTTTTTATATTATTTTCACCTTTAGCGTCGAAACATTTCGTCGCTAAAGGTCTTCTGCGTCGAAGTAAAATTTTGACGCGAAAGCTTGATCGAGGAAGGTATTTAGCGTCAAAAACTTATTTCGACGCTTAAAGTATTTACTTTTAGCGTCGAAAATGATTTTCGATGCTAAATATAAGTACTTTTAGCGAAAAAATATTTCGTTGCTGAAGATATATTTTTAGCGTCGAAATCAGTTTTTAACACTAAATACCTTCTTCGACCAAGCTTTCGAGTCAAAATTTTACTTCGACGCAGAAGACCTTTAAAGATGAAATGTTGACTTTTAACGACGAAATTTTTCGATGCTAAAAATCAATATTGCTGTAGTGTTTTGTTTGATTTTTGTTTAGATTTTAGGGTTTAATTTGTGGCTCCAAAAATTGAAATATTAAAATATTTTTATTTATAATAAGTTATAATAAAGAACAAAAATAATGTTTATAACCCAGTGGTAAAGCGTTAAGAAAAATATAAGAAGTAACATGTTTGAGTCCCAAATCGCGCATATAATTAGCAATTTTTTAATTTTGTGATAGATATAATTATATCATAAATCTGTCATAAAATTTGTGACAGACAAAAGCTTTATCATAAGTCTGTTACAAAACTTTATGATAGACAAAATTTCTATCATAAATCCGTCATAAATTTTATAATAGACAAAACTACTATCATAAGTCCGTCATAAATTTTATGATAGACAAAATCTCTATCATAAGTCTGTCACAGACCTTCGTGACAGATAATATTCTATCATAAATCCGTCATAAATTTTTTGACATAAAATATATTGTCATCAGTCTGATAGAATATGTGATAAAAATATTTTTTTCTCAGAAACTGTCACAAATTATCTGTCAAGGTAGATATGTTTTTACGTAGTAATTGCGTTAAAATTACTTTTTAATTATAAAATATTAATATTTTATAATTAAATTTTACTATCATTTTATCTTCGCTTTATACAAATATAATTACTCAATAATTTATGTATGTGCTGAAAATGATAATATGATATGTATGGTAACCACATGTTTCTGTAAAATAAATCAACTCCTCCGTTATTATTTCTTTTGCGAAAAAGATCTCATCAATATCATCGCATACATTTAAAAAAATAGAATTGGATCATATGTTTTACACTAGACAGAGAGCTATTTGTGATTAATCTAAAATAATCGTAGATAAATCACAAATTAATTGAAAATGGTAGAGTTAATATTTTGCATAACTTAAAATAAAAAATAAAAAATAAATTATCTCTCAAAATTTTCCAAAAATCACTAAAAATCATTTATTAATGATAAAAAAATTTCTAAACAATCTAAAATTTTTATTATCACATTAATAATTAATTTAAGTCAAAACATACTTTCATATTTTAATTATTTTAATAGAATCCTTCGATTTTTTCATATAAAATCATTAATGAAAACTCTAAAAAGATATTAAAAATAAAAAATAGATTAAAAAGTGAAATCAGATGAGTTTTGAAAAATCGTAAATCGGAAATTGGATGATTAATAGGTCAAAATCGTTTGTATATTGGTGTCAATTTAAATCGATCAAAATCAATATGGTCAAATAGTTCGAGCAGTAATTTACAATTAATCATTGATTAATCGCCGATTGATCAATGATTAAATAACATAGATTTTACATTATCTCGAAATAATAAAAAAACTATACTAAAAGAATATATTTTACAATATTAAAGATTTATTTATATATCGAGTCAAATCCGGGTGTACTTCCCATATGAAGCTCTTGTTATGGTTGGTGGTCGGAGCGTCAATCCGGATTGTATTTATTTCTGGTTCATGAATACGAACAATTCATTTTCCCATAATATTACGTATTTATGATAGCACATCTTGTCTTTTATATATATTCGATCTAATTTGATTATGTTGAAGCTAAATATGGTTTAGTGAAATGTATATATTAGACAAAGACCCGAGGATTTACAACGTAGTTCGTAGTTAAAACGTAGGTTGTAATTGACATTGGGAAGCGTCACTATAAGTTGTATATTCTCAAATAAAGTTCATGGTCATGATTTACTGACATGGGTCGGTTAGTAAAATTCGTTGAGACCAGTACATGTCGTATATCGAGAATTGGTCCAATGGTTTATCTCAGTGAACCATGAGTCTTCGGAGACTCATATAGACATGTATGTGTTTATTCGATAAACACTGAACGACTTTCCAAAGATTTCCTAATAGATGGTACACCAACGTCAATAGGAATTTTCTCGAGTCGAGTAGCATAGTGGTTCTTAGACTTGAGATTTCACAGTGGATTTATGAGTTATCCTCCACACTTTGATGACAGTCACTTCACCGACCTATTTAGGTTAGACCTCCATCTGTTCCTTGGGTGTGGGCTGATGCTCATGATATCTGATGTGTATGAAGATAGAATTTGTCAGTCTTGCGTACAAGACATAGGTATCCTGCACGTGTTTGCAATATAGTAAATTCATGACCGTGGTACACTGTGGAAGCGAGTTCCGAGTGTTTTTTTTTTTATAGATCATGAACTTGTAAGTCGACTATATTATACCTTAGGGATTTGACGTTCCCATCTATATCCTTGGTATAATATGGATAGCCTGTGACAGAGGGATTATACGTATGCGATGATCTCGACTTGTATAGTTCAACGAGATTATTCGTGGTCATCATAATTTATGAGTGGGTGAATTATGGACATGGAATTGGATTTCGTAACGGATAAACCTGAACTTAGAGAGTCATACAATATGAAATGTACTCGTTGAGCACTTGGGCAACACGTTATGAATTATACCGATTATTTATAATATTTTATCGGATTAGTTAATTCGAATCGTTTAATACATAATATCGGATTAGTTAATTCGAATCGTTTAATACATAATTGGATTAGATACACATTAATTACTTATGGTAGTTCGTTTGCATCGGTAGAACTTATATGATAAGAGACAAATTCAAGTGAAAGTGGAAATCCTGAATGTGCCCAAACTATCAGGACTACATAGGTAGCTCGAGTTTGTCATTGACAAATGTAGCCTTGATACGCCTCTTGTACGTGCCAAAGCTGTCACAACGAGAAATGGTCAAGACCAAAATAAGGAGTCACAGTGAGTGTGATTGACAATGAGTTGTCTGCCTGTAAATATACGTAGGCGAGAACGTGCCAAAGCTGTGAGTCGAAATATATTCATGGGGTCCATTTGTCACTATGAAATTCAATTTAAATCTTAAATTCCCATTTTCCGTTGGGGATTTGTAATATCTCGAACTTTTCGACGTAGTTCTAGAAGGTTTCTGAATTAAAGTTAAGGATTTGGAACGAGATTCTATTCGAAAATAAGAGTTTATGTGTTGGAAAATAGATCGAAACGTTTTAAAGTGAAGCTTTGTCGCATTGGAAAGCATGTGATTTCGAGAACCGGTTACTTGATATCTGTTTATATCGTTATACGTGTAAAATTTTCTTGTTTTGGCTATAAAAATAGTAACTGAACTCCAATTCAGCTTATTTTTGAACTATTGGACTCTTGTTTCCGAGACGATCAACTTTCGTGTTGAACACTATTCAAAATTTACATCAGAGGGGCTTTTAAAATGTGAATTTCTGTGAAAGCCCCATGGCAGGGACCTGATTATAATTTCTCGGGGGTCAGATTGTAATTTTTGAAAAACTTCTCTATATATACCTTGAAGTTTCAAGAAAAAACAAAAATTTCATAAGTTTTCCACATCTCACGCATGTACCCCTGTCTCCAAAATGGAACCAACGACGACCTGGTCACGCCGACGGCCAGCCATCCACGGCCAGCTATCGCAACAACACCAGAATCTACGTCCGGCCACCGTGTGTCGAACAGTGGCCGGTGCCGACGCCGAATACGTCGGCAACAGCGTGAGACAATAGAGATAACACGCGGCTTGGGTTTCTCGATCCCGGATCGTCACTTCATTTCACGACCTCAAGCCACCTGTCAAATTGAAGCTCTTAGAGAATACTACAAGTTGGCAATGAAGGATTTTGTGTTTCATGCACGGTGGCACGTGAAACGTGGAAGGAAAATATGGTGAATAGTGACCTATGAATGAAAAGTAGCTCCGATCAGAATTCTGTCGATTCCAGCACGTTCGTGGGATCATTTGGGGTCTATATATGCCCTCGAAATCTCGGTAATTTTAATTTTTTTGTTAAATGTTCGGATGTATCCAATAACTTCATAGAGTAGTGTATTGATATAAATTGAATTGTTTGGGTATGAGTATATTAAATATATGTATTTGATATAATTCGAGTGAAAATGGAACGAGTTGGATCGATCCAATAGCTTAAGTAAGTTTCTGGTAAAAGTATGTTTTGTGTGTATTGATGTGCTTTTGATCGAATTGACAGATATGAGATATATATGATGATACAATAATATTTAGATAAATCCGGGCAGGTTCGGAGGGTTCGGGACTCTTCCGTAGCGTTTGTGGAAACTTTTTCGGAAGATTTTTCAAAAACACGTAAATCGATGATTTAAGTTAGCTAGTGGCTCAAATTAGTTTGTAACGATGTTTCAAGTTTATTGAAACTGAAATTATTGAGATCGGACTTGATCTTGTTGTCTTAGAAATATCCAGAATTTTATCGTAGTTAAATCGAGAATTCTGTAAGTTGTGATTCTGACGGTGTTTCTCCATTTTTTTGACAGATTTGATTAGTACTTGGAATGCTCGCGAAGCCAGGTAAGTAACTCATGCGATAAGTGCTTGATTTGTTGACTTGTGATTTAAATATATATATATATATATATATATATATATATGATTGAAGTGTTTAGGATAAAACGAGGATGTTAAGAGATGATCTTGAAAACAAACTTTGAGATTATGTATAGTAAAATGAATCGACCACCACATGTATAGATTTTTGTTAATATTATGTTATAAAGTGAAATGTTTGACGAGATTGATATCTATATGTATGGGTTGATGTATGTCAGTATATGAACTTGTAATAGTATACATATGTATATGCATAAGTATATGAACGTGTATTTATATATGTATGAAATGATAAGATAAATATGATTTGAGTATATAAGATCGGTAAAAAGAACAAGTTATGATTTCTGAATTTGTATTAGCATGTGTAGATGTGCGTTATTGGAATAAGTTTGTCATTGACTAATGCATACGATTTAGCTGTATAGAGGTTCAGTTGGTATAAGCTAAGCCTTTCCTAAATGATAGAAGTACGTGATTGATAGGATACGTATATGAATGGAAATATATATTTGGTAAGATACTATATCAATATTTTCAAATAAGAATTCTGAAACGGAATATGTTTGATTGATAAGTAAATGATGTGAAGATTGTTAAAAGTTATGGTATCTGAATTCGAAGTAATTGGTATATTCATATGTTTGATGTATATACATATGTGTATGAAGATTCTAATGATAAAACAATATTTGTCATGTATATGTTTGTGTATGAGAAATCGTGTGATGAGTTTGTGCCACGTGATATGTGTGCATTGGTGTATGTTCAATCGGTTGGTGATTTCGTGGTGTAGTAGTCGAGCTGGTTAGGAATCCGTTCAGACATCATTTATCTCATACCTATTCTAAAATAGGTAATGAGTCTCGTACAAGTATTGTATGTGTAAGCCAGCCGTATGTATGTATTGTTTGATGATGTGTTCTTTGATGTATTGAATGTTATATGTGCTTCGTAGTCGGTTGCACGATGATTGTATGTATGTTTGAGTGTATATATATGTATGATAGAAATCGTAATATGTATGGACAATGTATGCTTATGTGAAATGCATGAATGATTTGAAAATCGATGTGAATATCAGATGTTATAAAGCATGTTTGCTAAGTTGTATTGATATGTACGTATATGTGTAAGAATTCTGAAATTGTATTTGCATGTATATAAGAGAAGTGTGCTACGGTATATGTGAATGCATATGAATCCTGAATGTTAAGCTATTGTAAGGTTATCGTGATTAAAGAAAGTTAAAGAAAGTTTATTTTGGTATTGAAGTAAGTTTATTTTGGTATTGAATATAGTTTGTAACCGAATAGAAAAAAGTTTGTTTGATTTACCGATTTGATGATATTTCAAAGATGTTTACTCGTGATAAGTATAAATATGTGACTTCATGTTTAATGTGATTGGAATAGTTTCGATGTTATATGACATACTCTGTGATATTTGAATATATGGTTTGTATGCTTTGAATGTCTGGCCATTAGATTGGCAACATGTAAATATGTAAAAATGAGATTTTGACGTGCGTATAGAATAAAAAATAATAAGAAGTTGATAACTCTAAACTCATAATAAATTGGTTATTCTGAAAACTTTATGACATGTTTGACTTGTATGTTTGTTTGTAATACGAGCATGATTACTTACTGATTTTTTATAACTCACACCAAACCAGTTGCTAGTTTTGCAGGTTGGCTACCAAATGGGTTAACCATTTCGTCTTTGGAAGCTATGCTCGAGACACGGATTACTCAAGTTGTAGTCACCCTCGCAAGTGACCTGGGAGAAGTTTTAAGTGTTGATTTTGAGTTTGATGAGTTTTGTGTGGACTTGAGGTCCTTTTATATATTTGATGTCTATTATAGGTTCCGTTTGATGCTGGACTTTGTTCCAGGTTGTCAAGTTTTAGGATACACCATGCCTGATTTTCTGTAAATTTATAAGCTTATGGAGATAGGTTAATCATGTCTCATGCCGGTAGCATCCTTCCCCTGGTGGGGTGTTACTGGATTGCGGTATTATATAAATAGTGGGAGACACTGCTAGGTTAAAATTCCATAACTAAAACAATGTGTAATGTTATGAAAATTATCCGCTATTGTTTTATTTATTCCGTCTTATAGATAGATTTTAACTTCTAATCCACTACATGCATATTTGATATATGTTTTCTAACTTCACTTATGGTTATAGATTTCTAGAATAGGTTCTAGAGTAGACTGGTTTAGGATATTATTTTTAGAGAGAATAGTGTCTTGTGTTGTAAGGATTGACATGAAATGGTTCATATCTCGAGATTCTTGACTGGCTTTAAGAAAATCCATTAGGTATTTGTTTATTAGTCAATATCGTTTCTTGTCTTTGATGACCTATGGTGTCCGAAACTATTTGCTTGTCAATTATTTACAATTGTTGTGAATAGTTGAAGGCAAATTAGAAAGCTAAAGAAATGAGATATGCATAGTTGTGTGTAGTGCATAGTTGTGTGTAGAGAATATCGATTCTCACAACATGATAACTTTAGGTATTGGATATCGAATCTCCCGTCTAGTTATTTAAAATATTATTTAATGATTGTTTTGATATTTGATATCAGAACTTATGACTATTGGATAGTTACTTATTCTATATTAACAATTGTTACATATTTTAATACGACTAGTAGTGTCATTGACGTAGAGATAAAAATTAAGAAATATTTTTAGTAATGTAAATAATTTAGAACAGTAGTTTATGAAATTTTATCACTTAAGCATTAGATGTTTATCTCATATGATAAAGGACGGTCTGATACGAGTTCAAACCACATATCCTTATCCATTTAATGAATATTATATTTAGGGAATGTGATTAAAATCTCATTTAACCAATGATCGTCATTGGACCATAAATTTATTAAACTAATACATTGAATGTATGTAGTTTAATGAATTATAAATTATCTTGGGTAGTTTTCTTTACTTCGTAACATAGTTAATGAGTTGTCATGACTTAGTTACGTCTTTATGAAAGAACACATATTGAAGTCTTGAAAGGTTCGATAACTTTCAATCTATTCTGATGAAAAGTGGATAGAATATTTAGACCGGTTCAAAGAATTTCGATCTGAAGTTTGAAAACTATATCATTAAAATTCATCGCGAGTCTTTGAATTGTTCGGGGATATTTGATATGATCAAACAAATGAATTTAGGGCAATTAATTCTAAAATTATTTAATGAATGTGATTCTTACTCAATATCATTCTTCTACGATTCTATCGTGGTGGAATTTGTGAGTGAGAGGAATCAAATCTTATATGATTTGATTCGTTTTATATTGAGTATTACCGAATTAATTTTGATACTTTTAAGGATATGATCCAGTAACACTCATTTATCCTTTTGATTATGGTTCCATTACTCTACAGTTTTGTATACGATATGTATTAGGGTTGGTGCTCGGAGTGCCAATTCGGATCGTATTTATGTCCGATTCATAAATACGAGCAATTTTATTTTCCATAATATTAATAATTTAATGATAGCACCATTGTCTTTTATACATTTATTGATCTAATTACGATTAGATATCTGATTATAATTAGATCGAAACTAAATCTTATTTAGTGATACGTGTATATTAGACAAAGACCCTAGGATTTACAATGTAGTGCACAGTTACAACGTAGATTGTAATTGACATTGGGAAGCGCACTATAAGATGTATATCCTTAAATAAAGTTCCTGGTCAAGATTTACTAACACGGGTCGGTTAGTAAAATCTGCTGAGACTGATACATGTCGTATATTGTGACTTGGTCCGATGGTTTATCCCAGTGAACCATGAGTCTCGGGAGACTCGTATAGACATGTAGGTGTTTATTTGATAAGACACTGAACGACTCACTGAAGGTTTCCTAATAGATGGTACACAAATGTCAATAGGAACCTTCTCAAGTTGAGCGAGCATAGTGGTCCTTCGACTTGAGATACCACTGTGGATATATGAGTTATCCTCCACACTTTATTGGCAGTCACGTTAACGATCTATTCATGATCAGACCTCCACTTGTTCGTTGGGTGTGGACTGATGCTCATGATATCCTGTGCGTATCAAGATAGGATCTGTCAGTCGTGTATATAAGGCATAGGCATCCTCACGTGTTTACAATCTAGTAAATCCATGGCTGTGGTATAACTTCGGAAATCAGTTTCGAGTGTTATTTAGAGATTATAAATTGAAAGTCGACTATATTATACCGAACAGATTTGACGTTCTCATCTATATCCCAGGTATAATATGGATAGCCTGTAACAGAGAGATTATACGTATGCAATGACCCCGACTTGCATAGTTTAACGAGATTATCTGTGGTCGTCATAATCCATGAATGGGTGGATTATGGACACGAAATTGGATTTCGTGATGGATAAACCTAAACTTAGAGAGTCACACAATATGAAGTGTACTCGTTGAGCACTTGGGTAACTCGATACGAATAATACAAGTTATTCATAATATTTCACCGGATTAAGTGAGTTAATTCGGATCATTTAATCGGTTAAACGATAACACATGCATTAGGAGATTTTGTCCGATAATAATTATTGTGTATTTGTATTTGATACATAATACGATTAGATACACATTAATTATTCGTCAAATGAGATTTTGACACATGCCATCAATATATGTATTTTTTATTTATTGTAAATAAAATTACATATATAATAATAATTATATTAATTAATCATTTGGATATTTAATTGTTAAATATTTGAATTATTAATTAATAAAAATTTTCCATAAATGTTGTGGAATTTGTCCAATTATTATTG
>SKCR01027160.1:0-66512 GCA_019454045.1 Zanthoxylum bungeanum | reverse complement strand
GATATCCCCTCGTATTCGAAGGATATCCGACAAACCTAAACTTTAGCCCTCGAGGCGAAAGCTTATCTTGCTGAGTCACCCTGACATAGGCAGGACAACCCCAAACCTTAATGTAATTAAGATTTGGTCTCCTACCGAACCATATCTGATACGGAGTCATAGGAAC
Organism: Zanthoxylum bungeanum; assembly: GCA_019454045.1. Taxonomy (NCBI): domain Eukaryota; kingdom Viridiplantae; phylum Streptophyta; class Magnoliopsida; order Sapindales; family Rutaceae; genus Zanthoxylum; species Zanthoxylum bungeanum. Next base: position 66,346 of record SKCR01027160.1, on the reverse strand, counting down.
ATCTTTTGAAGGAATCTTGTTCAAAAGATGTGCAGCTGTTAAAAGAGAGTAGCCCCATAATAATAGGATAAATCTGTGAAACTCAACATTGATCGGACCATATCCAATAAAGTTCGATTTCTCCTCTCAGACACTCCATTGTGCTGTGGAGTACCTGGATGAGTATATTGAGCGAGAATCCCATCCTCCTTCATATAATCCATGAACTCACCACTCATATATTCACTGTCTCGATCTGATCGAAGGCATTTAATATATTGACCAGTTTGTTTTTCTACTTCATTTCAGAATTCTTTGAACTTTTCAAAGGTTTCCAATTTATGTCGCATCAAATAGACATAACCGTACAGTGACAGATCATCGGTAAAGGTAACGAAGTACGAATAACCACTGTGAGCAGTCTGACTTAGTGGACCACATACATCAGAATGTACGAGTTCCAGTAAGTTAGTGGCGCGGTGTCCAACACCAGAAAATGGGACTTTGGTCATCTTACCCTGAATGCAGGATTCACAAGTTGGATAGGATTCAATGGTAAGATCTAGTATCAAACCATTCCTAACCAATTAGGTAAGGCGTTTAACGCCTATGTGACCAAGCCGCATATGCCAAAGTTCAGTATCATTAATTACAGGTAAACTACGTTTATTAACTCCAATATTTAAAATATCTTTTGAAGTGTGCAATGTATAATGACCATGATGGTTTGGACAACTAAGGATTTGAATATTATTTCTATCATATAAATATAAAGAACTGTTCTTAATATTAATATAAAAGCCTTATGTATCCAATACAAAAAGTGATATAATAATAGCTACACATCATGGTACAAAATGGCATTCATTTAACAAAAGTATCCCATTCGGCAATGAGATCTCGCATACTCCCACTGCAACTGCATCCAAAGAGTCTCCACTCCCGAATCGCAACTGCATCTCTCCGGGCTTCAGCCTCCTACTTTCCTTCAGCACCTGCAATGAATTGCAAATGTGAATGGGACAAGCAGAATCTAAAATCCAGTTGGATGTAACGGCTTCACAAGCCAAAGATATATCAATAACTAAAAAATAAATGTACCTGACGTATATGCTCTCTCCCTCCTCAGCTGGGCGATGTAGTCAGGACAGTTCATTTTCCAGTGCCCGACTTTGCTGCAGTGATGGCACTTGTCTTCAGAAGCCCTTTTGGGCTTAGCTATCTTTGCCTGCGGTTGAGGACCAAAACCCTTCTTCTTCTTCCCTTTCTTCTTCTTTCCCTTTGGCCAGGCCTGGGAAGAAGCGGAAAGAGGAGTGGGTCTAGGAGGGCGAGTCGGTACTCCCTTCTTAAGGTCCTCCTCCGCCGTGAGCAACATCCTATGTAACTCATGGTAGGTACAGATAGTCCCATTCATGTTGAAATACTTCACGAACTGGCGATATGAAGCTGTGAGAGAACCAAGAATGACACTCCTACCGAGAATGTCATTTAGAATGAGATTATATTGCCTCAATTGATCGATCAAATCGATCATTTGAAGAACATGCGGGCTAACAACTTGTCCCTCATCCAACCGCGCATGGAACAGTTCCATTGCGACTTTGTGAACAATCACTTGTTCTTGGTTCTCAAATGAATGTCTCAATCGAGTCATCATTGTATAGGCATCTGACATGCCATAATACTGTTTCTTAAGTCCCGGAGACAGTGAACTAAGGATGTATGATTTAACTCTTAAATCATCATTCTTCCAAGTTTCAAAAACTTGGTGTTCCTCCTCCGTAGCATCCGCACCAACAACAAGGGGCAACGGACCCTCAAGAACATATCACAGTTTCTCAGAATCGAGGACTATCCTCAAATCCAAGTCCTAGTCAGCAAAGTTTTCAGCGCCTTTGAGTTTGTTCGCATCAAGCATACGCGCAAAATGATTTGTGGATGGTGCCGCCATCGCAAATCTATCATATAGATCACGAAAAACGGTTAGCAGAAATTAAGCAGTTTCATATAATATCAAAAGCATAAACTAGATCATGGATTTTTAATCTAAAAATGCCCCTCCCACTAAATCATGCAATACTGTAATCCCCAAACAGAATACAAAGATTTAATAATAAAATTAAATACAAATAGTGAAAAGTGGATCTCGTGAATATATTTCAGCTCACAGCAGAGGCACGGTCTCGCCTACGTATATTCATCAGGTAGACAACTCATTTGTCAATCACTCAATAGTGACTCATTGGTTCCCAGTCCTGGTCGTTTCTCATTGTCGCTGCGAAGGCAGGCCCACAAGGAGACGTACCAAGGTTAAACTCGTCAATGATAAACTCAAGTTACTTACGTAATCCTGACAGCTATGGCACGTTCAGAATTCCGCTTTCGCTTGAATTTATCTAGTATCTGATATACATCCGGTATAAATAAATCTCTATCGGCTACACCTTCACATCAGAGGCACGGTCTCAGATGTAGTCACAGAGAAATATTTATAAACCGTATTGACAAGACGGACCACATAACATGCATCAAATACATAATTACATTAAAACCTTATTAATCAGGGATTTTCCGCTAAGTGTCATACACCCTAATCTAATCAAATTAGATTCTAATAAGCATGTATAAAGTCAAGAAAACATGATTAAACATTGATTTAATAAAGGCTAATCATTTTAGGGGGCCTAGAATCAGACTCGCTCTGATACCATTTTGAAGGGGCGGAAGCGGTGGAAAATCCAATTTTCCGATTTCAAAACTTTTTCTCGGATTAATTAAATAAACATATTTATTTAATTACCCAATAATCAAATTATGAAATTAAAATTCAATAAATCATATTTAAGTGAATTTACCGAATTGCCCTTACATTTGGTATTTTGTTCATTTTAGTTCCGAAATTGATCAAATCAATTTTGAATTATTCTAAATCATTTCTAAGATGAACTTAGCATGTTCAAAACATCAAAACCCAAGAGCAACAAAAATCCCCAAATTTGACTCCTTGGCCGTGAGCCTCACAAAGGGGAGGGGGTTTGTGCATTTTGTGATTTCATGCTTCAAAACACATCAAGATGTAATCCAATCAACATGAAACTTTATATGCATCATATACACATCCTTATACACAACATAAATGAAAATACCCAAATTTGGACAAGGTCTTAAACCCTAATTTTTCAATTTCTTCAAATTGGACAAATTAGACCAAATTAGTTAAATCAATTACTTCAATCATCATTCTTCCATCCAACCAAAGTCTCAACACAATGAAACAACTCAAGATCAAATCTAGGTCATTTAAGAGTGGGTCAACAACTCTAGATTAGCAACAAAGTTTCCAAAACCATAAAGAATACTTATAACTACACTAGTCACAAGCTTCCTCCATTATACATGCTCAACACTTTCACCAAACATTTATCCATCAAAAACACAAGGAATAAAGAATATAAAAACTCAAGAACATCACAAGATGTTGCCCACAACAAGAGGAACAAATTACTATCTAATGGAAGGTTGGAAATACTTACTATTTTCCAAGCTTTTCCTTGATTTTCTTTTCTTTTCTCTCTATCTTTCTTTGTCTTCTTTAATGGAGTTTAGGTTAGAAAGTGTATTAGGTTATTTACCAAATGAAAAAGAAAACAATATATACTTGTTACACAAAGGCCTTGGCCGAAATTCACAAGCATATATATTAGGAAATAATTTCAATTTCATTTGATTTGATTTTGATCAACTTGATTTAAGGCCGCACTATACCCCTCGCAAGGTCGAACTTAAACCTATTTGGGTTTGGAATCGTCCATTCCTGATGCTAGTATGATATCAAGATTTGAAAAGAGATATCACCATGTCGTATTATGAAAATATGATGCACAGTAATTTAAAACACTCAAAAGCACAAAAATAACTTAAAAGCAAAACATAGTTTCCAGAGGGTAGTATTTTAGGAACAAAAGAAATAACAAAATTAACTACGGCTAGCCGGACATGGAATGGCATGTCGGAGGTGTCCTTTTAGATGTGTGTCCGGCCGGACTTACTTGAAGTTTGGCCGGATTTATAATGTAATCCATAATCATAAAAACTCGTGCAATAACAAGAAAAAGATAAAGAACATAAAGGAAAGCATGCCAGCAGAATAAATAACAAATAAACAGTCCAAGTTGTGCCAAATATCAGTAAAGAACATATACAAGAACAAGCAAAATCGATAATCATCTTTTCTTTGGTACGTGAAGTTGTATCCCAAATAAAGACCGCACTACCGTCCATTCGAATTCGACTATGGAATTAACGTCTGGACTTCCATCCTACATACCTTAGGAAAGCATGCTACCATATGTAACCTATGTACAACACGAGTTAATATATGACTAGTGTATGTCCGGCTGGATGTGAAGGTGTATCTGACCGGATATACTGTGTCAAAACAGTAAATACAGAATTAAGTGATAAGGGCCCTCAGGTCTTACCTTAGGTCTATCTCAGTTTTGAGAATACGTCTGACAATCTTTGTTGATTGTTGAATTTATCTACTCGAAAGAGATTTAAGATATTTTTTGGATCGTTGTTTGATTGTTAGGTGCATGTGTATTTTTGGCAAAAGATCAGTTGCAAGCCTCCAAAATTCATATCTAGAAGAAGGTCTCTTGTTTGAGTGAAGGTCCTCCCTTTTATAGTGATGGTTTCTTAATTTTGAAAGGAAACAAACTCTTTTAGAAGGGAAATTGATAATTATGAAAGGTTGTAATAAGGAAAAATAATTGGGGAAAGTGGTTAAGAGTGAAATATATTGAATTCTTCTCAAAAAGTTGAAATGCGACACATGTCCGGCCAAATGTGGAGGTGTATCCGGTTAGAGGTCATGGTTATATACGTTCGGATGTCGATGGTTTCTCTCCAGCATTTAAACCTTACAATCTTCTTTAACTCTCAAACAGTGTCCCTACAAGAGACTCCCACTTTGGTAGGCTTATACAGTGTGAGACAGTGACATGCCTATCAAAGTCATGCATGTATTTTCACTTACAAGGTTTATCTGGCATCGTCAGACTTACCTGCTTCGGTCACGTAGGCCCTTAAGCCTTTCAATGCCTCATATGGTGTTAAGATGCTTTGATCTCGTCAGGCATCATTCCCAGCTCCCATAATTGATGTTCTAGCAGGTCACTGATGCTTCAATCGGTATTGAGATGCTTCGATCTGTTGGGATTTTTAGCGCGGAAGCACGCGGTTCAGGCGAAATCGTAACTTTAAAAACTTTTAAATTACCAATTCAATATCCAATATGAATAATTCATTTATATTTCACCTAAAAATATTTATTCGATATCAAATAACAACATAAATAGGTTAGAAACATCGCGAAACTTTTACGAAAAAATGTTTTTCCGCAAAGTGGCATAAAATTTGTTTTTGTCCGAACTGACCAACCAATACACACGGGGGCTACCCAGGTCAGCTCCAATAGTGCTTGGGCAGTTCATGGGCTGCCCAAACAGTGACCAATTCACTGTTTGGACGGTGGACACCAGGTAAGCTCGAAACTCACCCGGTAACACCGTTTTTCACTGTTTTCGTATATTTCAACTTCGAAACAATTTTCGGCATTTGTTCCAATGCCCAAAACACATCCAATACATTTATACAACATACTTTTCATCACCAAAAATACAGAAATTCCAGATTTGATTTGGTAACTAAAATATTATTTTTCATGCTTTAAATCTAATTTTCTCAACATTAATCATATTAATACTTACACCAACCAAAGTCACCATAAATGAAGAACTCAAGAACAATTGTAGGAGTTAAAAGAGTGGCCATAACACTCTAGAATGGAAACAAGTCATCAAATGATAAAATTGAACTAATATTACACTAATATCATTCAATCCAACTCCACACATGCATCTAGCCTCCAAATCCATCCTCCAAATCAAAAAGCCCCAAAATATAAGAAATGAAGAAACCCTAAAACTTGTCTAGATACTCAAGAATAAGAAACAAGTTTTCTAAGTTTAAGAGTTATGAAGATTACCTCAAAATCTCCTAATTTCCTTAAACTTTTTCATGATTTCTTCACTTTCTTCCTTGATTCTTCAAGAAAATTTTGGGAGTTTTCTTTATCAAAGGATTCGGCCATGGAGTTGTAATGTTAGAGAAAACAAAAATTTTCACATTAAATACTAAGGCCAAACCGACTTCATATAAGTCCCAATGATGAGTCTCGTATGGAGACACTACCTCTTTTTATTGTGGAACTCGCGGGAAACAGAGGTCGAAATGGAAGAGTCAAGAATTGACATTTTGTTGGATTAATTCGTTGGAGTAGCTGCAGGTTCGCTTGTTGGACCTCCATTTCAAAACACATACCAAGCCCAATCCAAATAATTAAAACATTTAAACACATGTCACAAATTAAAATATATCATTCCTAATTAAATCAAATCCAATAAATTAATTAAATTAAATCAAATTAAATTAAATTAAATAAATCACATACCAAAATTAAATAAAGTCAAATAAAATCCCATCAAAAGCTTTCCTAATTCACTTAAATTACATTCCCTAATTAAAAGATACAAACCAAATCATATCCCTAACTAAAAGAGAATAAATCAAAATAAATCAAATCACTTCCCTAATTAAAAGATTTTTCCTTATCAAATACTAATTAAAAATATCTCCCATTAATGCACAAATCATTCTCATTCTCAAACAAGGAAAGTCCTCATCCATTTGCCTATAAAAAGAACCATTCACCAACACATTAAACCCTGGCTCATTCTCACGAAAACACAAAGAAAATAACCCGGAGCTTCACCATCTCTCTTCTCTCATGCATCAGCCCTTGCCTCCTCAAAATCAACGCACATCCCCTCACATTGCCTCACTCTCGGCAACACCTGACCCATGAGAAGACCACACCTAGGTTTCACCACTCAGCGCATCAACAGATATCCATCACTCACGCAAGCAGCCTCGCCAACCCCACTCACTCCCATTCATTCCTCACGCCTAGCCCCCACGTAACAACTCCCACCTAGTCACGCACAGCACCTGCCTTCATTCAAAATGTCCCTAAGCCCTTGCCTTCTCAACATCCACGTACACAAAAGCACCTGCCCTTATTCATCCAGCCCCCACTCACACATTGATGCCTCCCTCACGTTGCACCCACAATCAATGCAAACCATCACTCCACCCACTGCCTTTCACAGCCGCAAAAACCACCCACTGACCAGCCCTCATTGCATACCAAAAACAACCCTCAAACTACCTTTAAACTGCCGCAACTTACTACCCAAACTGCCTCAAATCAACCCCCTGAAACTGCCTAGAAATTGTCCTAAAACTGCATCAAAAAATTACCAAATACAGTGACCATAAAATACAATAAAAATAGCAACAAAACGGAGTGAAACAGTGGCCTAAACAGCGAAACAGTGAGTAAAAACATTATACTAGTGAACCGGAAGAGTTGCGGAGCATCAACCCTTTCGACGGCCGTGTAACGCGCTTCCGATAGATGAAAAAAGAGGTTAAACCTGAGGGCACCCTTTTTATTTTTATCTTTCGTTTCTTTTATTTATTTTAATATATCTTCGCATGAGAGTCGTTAGTTGATTTGTGTTGTGGCCGTTGGGTGAATGGATATGTGTTCTTTCTTGTGGTATATCGGATGGAAACCCGGACGTAAATTCCGTAGCCGAATCTGAATAGACGGTACTACGGTTTGCACTCGGGATACAATGCCACGTACCACTTGAGAGATACACATATTTCATTCATCCAACATTGTATTCGAGCATGATTAGGTTGCTAGTATGTTATTTATCTTAACATGATTTAGTCGATAGTATCTTCTTTCTTTATGCATGATTAGGTTGTTTTATTTAATATTAGGGACTTAATTTATATTTATGCTTAGATTCTTATTTATTTTCCTCATTAGATAATTGAGCATGCTTGTGTGATGATTGTATGTAATTGCGTGTTTGCCGTTATGACAACTTACTTTGAAGCATGCGAACTTAGATATAGGTTCCATTATTATTCTTATGCATGCGAACTTAGGTGTAGGCTATCTTTGAGCATACATGTTGAGTAGATTCGGTTAGTTTATTGCACAAATCATATCTTTACAAGTGACATAAGTAAGGGACCATTCCGAACCCAACGGTTTGAGGTCTTCCCTTGCGAGGGGTGAGTGCAACCTTAAACCATATTTGTCCGGTTCACACCGGGTGGCGACTCCATGTTATTTCTCCGGTTTAGTTCCACGCGAGCTATTCCGTATTCCCAACTAGGCCGCGAGCCTAGAACAGCGTCGCCGATTTATGTGTCCTACAACATATTAATTATTAACTGACCGAAATGCCCCTAATGCATGTATTTTCATTTAACCGTTTAAACGATTCGAATTAACTTATTTAATCCGGTGAAGTATTATGAATAATCTATATTATTCATAACATGTTGCCCAAGTGCTCAACGAGTACACTTCATATTGTGGGACTCTCTAAGTTTAGGTTTATCTGTCACGAAATCCAATTTCATGTCCATAATTCACCCACTCATGAATTATGACGGCCACGGATAATCTCGCTAAACTATGCAAGTTGAGGTCATTGCATACGTATAATCCCTCCGTCACAAGCTATCAATATTATATCGAGTATATAGATAAGAACGTCAAATCCCTAAGGAAATATAGTCGACTTTTAAATGTAAAATCTCTAAATAACATTCGGAACTCGCTTCCGAAGTATACCACGGCCATGGATTTACTATATCATAAACACGTTGAAGATACCTATGCCCTGTACACAGGACTGACATATTATATATGATACTCACAATATATCATGAGCATCAGTCTACACCCAACGAACATACAGAGGCCTGATCTAAATAGATCAGTGACGTGACTGCCATCAAAGTGTGGATGATATCTCATATATCCATAGTGGTATCTCAAGTCGAAGAACCATTATGCTACTCAACTCGAGAAGATTCCTATTGACGTTGGTGTACCATCTATTAGGAAATCTTCAATGAGTCGTTCAGTGTTTATCAAATAAACACCTACATGTCTATACAAGTCTCCCAAGACTTATGGTTCATTGGGATAAACCATCAGACCAAGTCTCGATATACAACATGTACTGGTTTCAGTGGATTTTACTAACTGACCCGTGTCAGTAAATCTTGACCAGGAACTTTATTTGATAATATACTTCTAGTAGTGACATTTTCCAATGTCAATTACAAACTACTTTGTAACTGCGGACTATAAAATATATTAGCGAGTCTTTGTCTAATATATACATATCACTAAACCATATTTAGTTTCAATTTAATCGTAATTAGATCGAATATGTATTTAAAAGCAAGAAGTACTACCATAAATAAGTAATATTATGGAAAAATGAATTGTTCGTATTCATGAATCGGACATAAACACGATCTGGATTAGCACTCCGAGCACCAACCCTAACACGATCTTGCTAGTCTTCATTCCCAGCTCTGGTAGTTGATAGACCTACAGGTCACCGATACTTCGATTAGTGTTGAGATGCTTCGATCTCGCCAGGCTTCGTTCCCAGCTCTAATAGGTAAGGGACCCTCAAGTCCTCTGATGCTTTGATCAGTGTTGAGATACTTCAATCTCGACAGGCTTCATTCCCATCTCTAGTAGTTGATAAAACCGCAAGCCGTCAAAGTTGAGATGCTTCACTCTAGCCATAATTCGTTCCCAGCTCCAATAGGTATCGGACCCTCGAGTACTTCGATGTTTCGATTGGTGTAAAGATGCTTCGATTTTGCTGGCTTCATTTTTAGCTCTAGTAGTTGATAGACCTGTAGGCCTTTGATATTGTCTGGTCTCTACCCTCATTCTGAGGTTATGTCACATGTTGGCTTGTTTGGAGTGATTGACCTCATTTTAGGCATAAATACCTTTTTTTTCCACATCAACTTCTTTTCGAGGTGGAGCTCGTCCCCAGTATTCTAAATTGCCAAAGTTTTCCACTCATATCCAGCTAGAGGTGTCATATATCTGGGCAGAAATTGTTGAGTACATATCCGGTCAGATATGGGTCGAGAATATAAAATCTCAGGTTCTCTTCTCATTCGTCACTGACACCTCCGTTTTGCAAAAAGACATCTTCATTTGCAAGCCTCAAAAATCCTTTATCTCTGTTGATGTTCACCGTAATGGCTTTCTTAGGACTTCCAGCTCTAGACCATTGCACTGCGGATCCTCATCTCCTATTATCTCAAGTTTGGACAACATCTCAAGTCGGCAATGCACGTTCGACTATAATTAGGGAAGCCATGCACCTTCTCTGGGGGATCATGCTTGTTCTTATGTAGAACCAATAAGTTCATTCTTTATCGTTTCTTCTTTTTCATTTCTCATTTTATGGGTTTTGAATTGTCAATTTATATTTGGCAAGAGGTTCTGCATATCCGAGCCCAATTTTGTATATCTGGCCGGTGATAATTGTATATCCGTCTAGACATATATGTATGTCCGTTAGGGCCCAAAATATATCCAGCTAGACTTTTAGACCCCAATTTTCATCTATAATCTAGTCTATGTATAATTTAGGTCTTAGAAAATTATAGTTTACAACCAAACTGTTCCTGCAATGCATATCCGACCAGTTGTACCTTACATATTCATCAGTACAACTTTCATATACGGCATCTTTCACGGAATTACAGATCTGTATCTGACCAATCTCCCATGTTTCATGCCATGTCCATAGGTTCTGTATTACTACTGTCGTGTTATTTATGCCCTTTTGCTAATCTAATGTTTGTCTATGCAACTTGATGTCTCGTATTTGAAGGCTAGCGGTAACCCTGCTAGTGTTCGAAAATAATACAAGAAGCTCTCTCCCGAGGTCCAAGCTCGGATAGTTATCATAGCATTCACACCTTACATCCATTGAATTTCGGCTCGCTCCTAGAAACACGATAAGCTGGCATTGCAGGCTCTTGTGGAGAGGTGGATGGATTCCACTTTCACATTTCACTTACCAGTAGGTGAAATGACTATCACTCTAGGAGACTTTACCTACATGACTGGCATCCCTACGAAGGGACAGCTCATGAAGTTCGATTGTAGCCTTTTTCTTACCTTCAGTTCAGACCGAGCACATTCATCACTTGTTGGGGTTCTCCCGAGAATCTATTTCAGAGTCATTACTTACGGGGAGCTAAAGTCTTACTAGGAAGGGAGGACTCCCTAAGGTGGGGGGAAGTTGACCAGTCGGTCCGGTCATTTCTGCTACACATGTTCGGGTGCACCATGTTTGCTGAAGTTGCGAGCTCGGTGGACCTATGTCTTCTTTCTCCGCTCCGTAACTTAGACATAGTGTGATAGTTTGATTAGGGTTTCCCTGCATTGACTTCCATTTACCATAGATTATATCAGGGATGTCGGCACATCATGTACGTCCAAGGCTATGGCTTCTTGAATGAGGTATGCAACTTATGCTCTAATTCTTTTTCCATTTCTGCTGTAATCAAAAATTGAATGGTTATTACAGGCTTAGGTTTATGAGTTTGGCATTCTTGCCACATCCTTCTAGCGACTATGAGGTTGAGTTTCTCAGTTTGGCCCACTAGAATGCTTCTACTATAGGCGCATTCAAATCCCACTATATCAGAGGACATCTGGCCTAGCCGAATGGGCTTACATGTGATATGATATATCTTTTTGACCCTGCTCTGTTTCTTTTCTGCTTCTGGTTCGATCAAACTTACCTTTTTTGATGTGTTCTTTGCAGTTTGACCTTGCCTGGTGGGGGGCCCATTGAAGCCCTGTCTGCATCTATTCATTCTTCCTTTCAGAAGAATGGGCTTCGCTTGGTACTCCAGGGTACTCACCAGAGGTTGTGATTTCTGGTGTAGCGTTTATTCTCATGGTATTAGGCCCCTAGACCCGTTAGATTTCGTCTTCTTCACCATTCACCATGTTTTTCAAATCCAAGATATAGAAGGAAGAGCTGCCAGCTGCCCTCGCCAGTTTTCTTGCTGAAGGTTTTTTGGTGGACATGGATTAATGGTTATGGGCTCGATCAGCCCTCATCAGTTCAATGCCTTTAATGGAGCCATATTAGGCCACTCAGGTATGCACTGCTACTATATTTTTGGTTACCTAATCTTTGCATTTTTACCGATATGATTCTTTTGATGCATGTCCGGGGACGTTGTGGATCATCCCATACTCGTCATCCCTCTGAGGTTGAGGACGAGGAAGAGAAGTTACGAGCAGCAGCTGGTCAGAGTACTTCTACGTCTCAACATGCTCGGGCATGTGCCTCCTCATCCTCAAGGCAGAGACCTCCTCCTACTGCTGCGGCCTCCACTTCTGCGCTAGTCTTTCCACCTGGTGTCATTCTTTGCTCAGTGAGTTTTCTGTCGGATCTGACTTGCTTGACCCTAGGTGTGTGTTTGGTTGGGGGGTTTTGGAGGGGAGGGGAGGGGAGGGGAGGGGATGAATTATTTTAAATTTTGTTTGTTTGGTTCAATTTTTTGAAGGGGAGGGGAGCAAAATCTCTCCTAAGCCAATTTTAGCTCCCCTCCAAAAGTGGGGGGTTTTGGAGGGGAGAGAAAGTGATGAATTAAAATTTTAAATGCAATTACTAAATTATCCCTACTTATATTGTTTTAATTTTATTTATAACAAGTTATAAGGATAAAATAGTAAATTAGTTTTAAAATCTCTACCCTCCCTTCTTGAACTAAACATATATCTAATTAAAAACCCTCCCCTCCCCTCCCCTCCTTTGAACCAAACACATATTTAATTAAAATCTCTTCACTCCCCTCCCCTCCCCTCCATTAAAATCCCTCCCCTCCCCTTCGTTGAACCAAACAGACTCTAGGTGATGCGGGTATGACGGAGGCTCAAACCATGTCTCTTAGGGGAATACAACAGTTGCCCATCGCTCATTCTGACACCATTAATCTAAGTATATCTTTTTTCCCATTTTCCCTTTTCTTTTTATACTCGAGGCACTAGTTATGCTGTTTTTGTAGGTACCTGCTAGTTTCGCGGATCATTGCTACTGGCTGGTGTTGGCAGCAAAGTTGGAGCTGAACGAACAAATCTACTCTTACGAGATATCTGAAAAATAAGATTGGCATGTATGCATGTATATATGTCGTCACTGATATGTTTTATTTTGATTGCAGTGTCGCATTAAGGAATTAGAGATGCAAGTTAAGGATCATCAGGATCTTCAGCACAGGTTCGAGCTACTGCGGTGACACGTTGCTCAGAGGGAACTCGTGATCACCAGTGGGAGGCTCAATCAAATGGATCGCATTCCTAGAGCGCCCTAGAGAGCTCGAGTTTTCATCATCAAAAGTAGTGGAGCATGAGGAGGAGGAGTCATCCTCGGAGTAGAGCTACTTCATTTTCTTTGCTTTTTGTGTATATCAAAACATAAACTTTGAAAAAAATTTTTACAAACTCTAGTCATTCATGAAAATATATTCTTTCATTCTCAATTATCTCTCTTTTATTACAAAGCAAATACTATAAATCCAAGTTTACATGCTGCAAAATGTGTGGTTGGATATATTATAAGATCGGCCAAAATATAACTAATATCTGAGGCTTTTCCCCTATGTACGGTCAAACATATACCTCATATTCGGCTGGATGTGCCTCAATGCCTTCTTTCTACAGGAATCATTCCAAGTGTTGGGAATCCTAACTTCTTAAGGTGTCACCCCCAATTTCTGCTATATAAGTTTTTGCCCTTGTCTTGTTTCATCACAAAAGGCTTATGCTCCATCTATTTGTCTTCATTTGACATCTTGAGTCTTCTTCTTCCTATCTCAACTCTAATACTTATCTCAGAACATCTGGTTATGCTTTATATCCGGCCGGCCTTACTTCTTATTCAGTCGTAACCTGCTTGCTCCGAAATGGCTCGCACCTTGCAAGACCTTGTCGTATCACTTATTCGTGGAGTGTCTGACTGATCGCTCCCAGAGTTGGCTCGACTTTCTGCGCTTTGTTTCCTAGATCAAGTTAAAATAGATCATGTATTTCTAAAGGCTGCCTTAATATTTTGGGATACCAAAAACCATTTATTTAATTTTAATGGCCACAATCTATGCCCTATACTTGAGGAATTTACTACTATCCCGGGCATGCACTTTCATTCCTCTACTCATTTGGCGTTATCCTTTGCCATAACCTTTTTATCCACGGAAAGTCTCAGAAGCTTTTCTCTTCACTCCTGATGAGATATAGAAGGTGATACCCAGCCCCCCTTATTTATTGAATTAAAGACATTGCTGGACATCGCCTCTAACTTGGAGTTAGGCTCTCACTGTTGGAGAAGCGCAGTTATGTTATGTTTTCTGGCCCCATATCATCTGACATGTCATGACAGCGGTAGAGGTGATTACATAATGTTTCTTATCATTCATGGTATTATGAGCGGCTATGACTCTTCTGTTGTCATTCTGGATGAAACACTTCATAGTTTGGACAAAATTAAGCGAAACCCTGCAAGCCGATTTCTGGGAAGTCTTTTACTCTTGCAAGTTTACCCTAATTTTTGCTTAAATTGTCCTTTCAGATTTTCAACTGCTCTAACTTTTTCTTGGGCCACTTTTTCAGGTTTTCAACCCAGCAAGCTAACATTTTTCTGTTTTTTTCTTTAGGTGTGGTTTCATGTGAAGTTGAGGCTTATCGTGCCTCTCCCATCGTCTATCTTTATTTCTTATGGTCCGTGACACCATATAGCCCATGTCATGATAAAAAAGAATGTTCTTTATGAAACCTGGAGGGAGTATCTACGACAAATATCTGATGTTGAAATCTAGTGGATGTGTCCTTGGTGGCATCTTAAGCATGTAACCATGGACTTATTTGGTTGATTCGTTCCTATCCCAAGACTTCATGCTAATTCTTTCTATCTGCTAGCCTATCTTTATCGACAATGTATGTACCCTTCTTATCTTCTTCCAGGACGATAGACTTTCCAAGGTGGTCTTTTATCTCATCATTTTCTTGACCGTTTCCATGAGAGATAGACACATCAGTGTGTCTAGACCATTGATGCCCCCGCATCTAGAAACATTCCCCTCACTAACTCTTCTGACTCAGACTCTAGGTTGAAATGACAAAGAAGATGATTTATGCATGCTTGTTCTAAACTTTTATCTTTTACCACTTCGCATGTTATGAACATATTTAGACTTTACTTCAATGAAACTTTATCATTTTCTCATAGTACATCTGTTAATTCATTAATTGCTTATTTTAAGGGTACCCCTCTCGTTAACTGACCTTTTTAGGTTTTCCAATTAACCATTTTTTGCTCACTATATCCCTAACTTTTTCCTACACCATTTCTAGCTTAGCGGGATATGCTCTAACTTTTTCTTAGGCCGTTTTTACGGATTTTCGGCACAACGAGTCTTTCTCTCTCATTTTTTCTTTTCCATTATGCGAGAGCTCTATAAAATCATTCCCTTCCCGATCGGAAAATCAGACCGCTCCATTCTTTAAGACTTTTAGGAACAGTTAGAGCCCTTCCTAATTCGGCCTAAACTTCTATCTTGGATCCATTGCCAGGGCCTCGACTGTTTCAACACTAGGTCTTCTTCCTTAATCATGCTAGGTTAGACTTTCTTATTTAAAGCTCTAGCCACCCTCTTCTGAGATAGCTGAGTGTGGTATAAGGAATTCATCATTTTCTCATCAAGCAAGGCTAACTATTCGAATCTTCTTGTAGCCCATTCTTGTTTGGGAAAATCTACTACCACCATAATCCTCATTGACTACACCATGATTTCTATTGGCAGTACTACATCCATTTTATATACCAAAGAATAAGTTGTTGCCCCCGTTTCCATCCTGACCGAAGTCCTATACCCTCATAATGTGAATGGCAACTTGTATGCCCAATCCTTAAATGTTTTCGTCATCTTAGCCATAATATTCTTGAAAGTCTTATTGGCGGCCTCTACTGCTCCATTGGCCTGCAGTCTATAAAGTGAAGACTTGTGATGTACAATCCCATACTTCTGCAGCATAGCCTTGGTTTCCCCTTAAAACTATACTCCATTATCTGTCACCACGTGGTATGGCATCCCATATCGACGGACGATGTTTCACACTATGAATTAGCCACTTGATTGGCCGTGAAATTACTGAAAGACTCGGCTTCCACCCACTTAGAGAAATAGTCTACATCTACCACTATGAATCGATGTCAGTTAGAAGCTTGTGGCTTGATTTCGCCAATCATGTCAATACCCCATACTGAGAATAGCCAAGGCTCTGATAGCCCATGTAATTCCATTGGTGGTAAATGGTTCATATTCCCATGAGTCTGACAATCATGACAGAGCTTCACAAGTTCTACATAATATGCCTCTATAATCAGTCGGTAAACCCTTACTTGGCAATCTTTCTCGACAAATTGAGCCCGCTCATATGCGGTCCACACACCCCTACATGAATTTCCTCCATCACTTTCTAGGCTTCTTCCTTCTTTAAGCACTTCAGTTATACTCCATTGGAATTTATTTTACACAAATCTCTCATAAAGCTTATAAATTGATAGGTCAACTTCTTTATCGCCACCATGTCCTTCTTACATGCTTCTTTTGGAGAATTCCCATTATCCAAGAAATTCTTGATGTTGTAGTACCATAACTTGCCATCTTCAACCTCCATAACTCTCCATATTTCATAATTAGGTTTACTGGTCATGGTTAACACCAAAGGTCTCATAGTTAACTTCTCATGATTCTTCCTTGCGGAGGCTAGAGTGGCCAGGGCATCTGTCATTTGGTTTTTTTCTCGAGGCACGTGATGAAAATTGCATCCCCGGGATACTCTGTATCAATGTTTTGAGATGGGACAGGTACGACCTTAACTTTTCTTCCTTTAACTTCCAATCTCCCTATATCTGTCGAATTACTAGCATCAAATCCCCAAAAACTTCAACATCTTCTGCCCCCAAAGCCACCAGTGTTTCTAACCCAAAAAGTACATGCCTTATAGGCAAAGTTTCTCCCTCTGGGGTTATCACAACTATCCCAATTCATATGCTCTTGCAGTTTATAACTCTGTCGAATTACATTTTCCAACTCTGCATAGTTATTACTTTCACCTCATAATCTGGAAACTTGAACTCGTATCGATCTCCTTCGATTGGTTATTGCCCTGAGAATTCTGCCACCGCTCGCCCCTTGATTACCTTCTTGGTGATAAAATCAATGTCAAACTCAATGAACAAGACTAACCATCTCCCCCAACTTTCCGACCAGAGAAGGTGCTGACCGCAAGTACCTCAATGGATTTTCCTTAGTAACCACTTGTATCTTGTAAGACTGGAAGTAATGTCGTAATTTCTTGGAAGCCCATTCCACTGCCAAACAAATCTTCTCTACTTCATGGTATCGAGTCTCATATAACAACATCATTTTACTGAGATAATAAATTACATGATCTATTCCCGCGTAATCTTCTTATACTAACATTGCCCCCAGTGCTTTAGATTTCTACAGCCATGTACAGGACCAAAGGTTTACTAGGTCTTGGAGGTTTCAAGCTGGTGGGTTAATCAAGTATTGTTTGATTTTTTCAAAAGCGTCTTGCACTGCTCCTTCCATTCCACCTACTAATCCTTCATAAGTAGCTTAAAGATAGGTTCACATACCGAGGTCAGCTTGGCTATGACCCTACTGATGTACTGTTTATTCCCTAGGAAGTCCTTCATTTATTTTTTTTCATTTTGGGTGCAGGCATTTCCGTTATTGCTCTGTTTTTCCCGGGATCTACCTCTATTCCTTTCTTCCCTACTATATGACCCAGTAAATTTCTAGATGTGATCCCAAACACGCACTTCTTGGGGTTGAGTCTAAAGTTGTATTTGTCTACCCTATGTAGGAATTTCTCCAGTGTAACAAAGTGTCGTTCTCTTATTTCTGACTTGACCATCATATCATCCACATATACCTTGACCTCCTTGAGCATCAAATCATGTAACAAGGTGGTGGCCATCCTTTTGTAGGTAGCACCATCATTCTTAAGTCCAAAAGACATCACCTTAAAGCAGTATGTCCCTCATTTTGTGTTAAAAGCTACATTATGCTTGTCCTCATCTGCCATAAATATCTTATTGTACCTAGAGAACCCATCTACAAATGAATACATGACCTACATGGCTGTACTATCGACCAACACGTCTATGTGTGGTAGAGGGAAATCATCTTTCGGGCAAGCTTTATTGAGATCTTTATAGTCCATGCATATTCTGACTCTTCCGTCCTTCATCGATACTGGTGTGATGTTGGCTAAATATTCTAGATATTTTACCACTTCTAAAATCCCACATCTACTTGTTTCTTCACTTTTTCACTTCTTCCTTTATATTTTCTGGCTATTATGATCTCATTCTACAGAGTTTCTGCTTTACGAGCCTCATATTCGGATATATAGGTATCAAATATTGTGTTTTTCTTATGTCCACTCTTGGCATGTCTTTGTAGGACCAAGCGAATAATTTTGTACAATTTATCAATAACCTCTCTAATTCTTTTCTATCTTTAGGGCTCACTGGAAATTAGTATATTCGTAGGATTTTCACATATACCAAGATTAAATGCATCTGTTTTAGTTGAATTGATGTCAAATATGCTCATGTCATGCATGTTACGATGTATGATAAAAGATAAAAGATCAGAAAAGAAAGTAAAACCATTTATCTTAATAAATATAGAAACAAAATCATAATCAAATAATTCAGGTATATAGAGTTCTTCATAATCTGTTTCCTTTCTTGCCTTGGAGTCCTCCCCGAAATCTTATATCGTCAGTTTTTCCAACATGAGCAACTCTTCTTCCCACTATGCTTCTGGCTTATTTTCTGGTTCGGGCCTTGTACTATTCTCTTACCATTCTTCTTCAATAATCAAACTCCATTTCCAATCCATTATATCTGCGAAGATTTCGAAGTCTGGCACAATGACGCCATTGAGCTCGCTAGGTTCTAGAGCCTATTGGTATTTGGCCTTCACAAAACTATCATACAACCTCATTCCCTTCTTCCTAGCCTTTGGCTTCTCTCATCATTGGAATGATATCAAGCTCTTTCTTGGTGGTCTGCTCATTGAAGTCTAATATCCCTCTAGAGGTCGTGGCCATAAAGCTGAATATGTCAGTTCTAAGGTTGGTGCTCTAAGCGTCAATCTGTATCGTATTTATAACCTATTTATGAATATTAGAAATAAATATTTCATAATATTACCCATTTAATGGCACCATATTTTGTCTTTTATAGACATATTCAATCTAATTTAGTTTAGATCGAAACTAACTGATGTTTGATCTTCTACTTTTCATTTCATTATTTACATATCATGTGGGTTGTGTTTGATGCGATATATATGTTTTCTTTTAAAACTCTATTTACTTATGTCCTAAAGGGAGAAGGCCATTGAAGGAAGCTTGGGAGAGCGAGAGAGCAATGAGAGGGATCTTTAGGAGGCTCAGATAGCCCTGATGTCACATCCCGGTATTTCTAGGACATGAACGACATGAGACAATATTACCATCTCCATAAGCCTCTGACATGAACATACATGGGATGTTATGATCTATGAACGTATCATTTGTTTCCTGAATATATGCATGACTAATACTAGAATACTCAAATTTCATGAAACATGCTTAATACAACATAATTTATATGTGTACACATCATTTGGCATTGTGGCATATCATGACAAATATATATACATGTGGACTGACCGGCGTAAACACACACGTATAACGCAAGCGTACGTATCGTTCAAGTAGTATAAAATATCGATCCCACGATGACTTAATTCCTACTGTTGTTATTAATTATTGATACTATTTATTTACAAATATCTAATTATAGGAAGAAGAGAATGATTGTTTGAGATTGGTTGAATATGGTTTTGCTAATTAAAATAAAAACATACTCAAAAGAAAATACTAGGAAAATAAAAGAAAAGACTCAAAGATCTAGGGTCGTGACTCCACACAATATTAAATAAAGATGAATTGATTCTTTTATCTATGTGTAATAAATCAGTTTGCTAATCTGGAACACGAAATTATGCAAAAGCCTTTGTCGATGGTCAGACACAAATACCCAGTATAACCCAATTGAACCATATGTCTATGTCAACCAAATTACCTGGATTCATTAAGATCAAGTTCTAATTATGGCTATCCCCGCCCGACAGGTATATGTCTATCCTGTAAGGAAATCTATTAAAGGGTTATTTATCTTCAAGGAAGATCGTGGGCTATTGAATCTAAGGCTGAAACTTAAAATCCCAATGTCTAGTTCATTTTAAGTTTACCACATCAATCTTACTGGTGATCAGACAACAAGAAGCATTCAGCTTAAAACTCAATAAACAAACTAAAGAATTACCCAATAAATAATTAAATCAATTATTAAGCCTAGTAATATTGTGTTCCATCACTTCCCTAGAATAAAATAAAATGCTGGGGTTAGAGGATCTACATTTAATATTTATTATCTAGGAATCTCACTTATTATAAAATATAAATTATTTTATGTTCTGCTTTCTCAGGAATTAATAATATTAAACATTTAAAACCAGTCATATAGGCGGTAATCCATTTAGTCAATTACACCAGCCATATAGGCGGTAATTATCTGTCACATAAAGACCAGCCATATAGGCGGTAAAGTAAAATATTTAGACCGACCATATAGGCGGTAATAAAGTCTGCCATTAATTAATCCGGTTAAATTATAATTTATAAATTATAATTAAATGAGATTTACCTAGATAATTATATTAAATGTTTCACCTTTTACCCCAGCGGTAAATTAATTACAAAACATAAAGTAAAAAAGTAAATAAAATTTTATTACAAAAAGTAAAAGTGCATAATTAAAAATACTAAAAGTAAAAATGCTAAATTAAAATTACAAAAACTAAAACACACAAGATGCAATCCTTAGAGTCCTTACAAAACTCAAGGAAGGCATGATTTGAATTCTGAAATCGAGCTGAATTTATAGGCGCGGATGGGCTTCCAGCCTCGCGACGCCAAGGGCTTTGGCGTCGTGACGCCAGCGCTTTTTGGTTGTGGCATGCTGAGGTGATGACACGTGGCGATTCTGGATAAGGTGATAAGTTGACACGTGGCAAGGTGGTTGAAGCTCAATTATTGTGACACGTGGCGGCTTCTGATTGGTCGGCTCAGATTCTTATCCGCCACGTGTCGATTTCGGATTAGTTTGTCAATAATTGATACTGACGTGGCACTAACGTGGCGCTGACGTGGTGACACGTGGCAAAGTGACTGTCGGCACCATAGAATTACGACACGTGGCACTTCGTGATTGGCTGATGATGACGTGGCGGTGAGGTGGCTCGTTGACTCGGTCAACCGGTGATGTGGATGATGACGTGGCTGACATATGGAGTGACATGTGGCGACACGTGGCGATGGCGACTGTCGGCACCGTAGGATGATGACACGTGGCACGGTGCACGTTAGCAGATCGGCTGCGATGGTGACACGTGGCACGGCGCACGTTAGGAAAGTCAAATTTCTCAGATTCTGACTTGTGGACCCGGCGCACGTTAGCACTGTTCGGCGCACTTTAGGTGTCGCGATACGACGTGAGAAATGACCATTTTGCCATTTTCGTCCAATTTTCACTGTTTTGGCCCCAAATCACCTCTAGAATGTCCTGAAACTTTATTTATCGACAAAATAACACAAAACACATCAAAATATTCATAAAACTCAAGAAACTATACAAAATATTAGGTTAAATGAGTGGGAAATAGTGATATAATTACCACTCATCATGGACCCCTGAAACTGTATTCCTAATGACTACAGCTGGTATCCATCTTTTCCAAAATATGACTTCTGTATACATGAAATCATGCATCACATAAATTGAAAGTGAGAGAGTAAGTCGTATGAACAACCTAGTGAATGAACGCTAATAGGTAAAAACATTGAGTATATAACTTGTGTAAATAAACTAATTCCAATTAGATCCTTGAAAGTATAAACTTATAAAGTCGTGGACATATTATAAATCGAGAATCATGAACCGTAGATCTTAGAACTTAAACTGTAAATCATATATTGTTACCATAAGCATGAAACATAAAGTATAAACATGAATGAAACATATCTAAGCATGGTTAGTAAACTGAGACCATGAATTGACACATTTGCATAAAATGACAACTACCAACATGACATGAGAACCATAAACATAAGTTGAAATTATCCCCTTGATCTGACAACTATAAGCATGGTTGTAACTATGATACATAGACTATAAACACAATCAAAAACTGTATAGTGTGAACTTGTAAACATGACTGAAAACCATAACATGAACTAAGGTTGTGATCTGTGGAATCACTCACGTTACACAAGCGCACATATCGTTCAAGTAGTATAAAATGTATCGATCCCACGAGGACTTAATACCTATGCTATTAATTTATTGAAGTTAAATTTCTACAAGTATCTAAGTTGATTGTTGATTGATAGGTGGATGGTGATTTAATCTAAAAAAAATAAATAAAACTAAAGTAGATTTTAAGATTTAAACAATAATATGAAAATATCCATGGATGTGAATCCTACCAATATTCTTCTAAAGATGAGTTGATTATATTGTGCTTGTTTAATATGTCAGTTTATTAACCTGAAATACGAATTTATGCAAAAGCCTCTTCCGATGGTCAGATGCAAACACCCAAAGTAACCCAATTAACTATATTCTTATGTTAATTAAGAAACTCTGAATTCATTAAGTTTAAGTTCCAATTATGGCTACTCACGCCCGCCAGGTATATTCCTATCCTGGAAGGAAATCTCTAAGGTGATTGTGAGATTGTGAGCTATTGAGTCTACAGCTAAACCTAAAATCTCTTTTCCAAGTTCATTTTAAGTTTACCTAATCAACCTTATTAGTGGCCAATTAATAAGAAGCATTAAGAACTAGACTCAATAAATAAACCAAAACATCACACAAGACATAAGAAAAGTCAACTTATTAAATCATTGATATTGGTTTTCATCACAACCCTAAAAAAACGTATTTAGTTACAACACATAAATAGGACTACTAAAGACATAAATAAATAAAACATCATACAAACAAGTTGAAAGCTAAATAGTAAAAATTACAACAATGAAATAAAATATTGGGGTTAGGTGATCCACTTTTAATATTTCAAATCTAGAAATCTCTCTTATTATAATATATAAATTTGCATTATATTACCAACCGACCATATAGGAGGTATCCAATTAAGTCTGGTTTTAATTAATTACAACCGACCATAAAGGCGGTATCCAATTAAGTCAGGTTAAAGTTAATTTAATTAAGTCCAATTGGCCATAAAGGCAGTATCCAATTAAGTCCGGTTTTAAGATAATTTATATATTATAAATAAGAGAGATTAATCTAAATTATCATAAAAAAAAGCTTCACCTTTCACACCAGCAGAAAGAAGTTACCTACTAATGCTTAAATAAAAACATACACAATTTTATTGCTAAAAAGAAAATACAAGAAAGCTGAAATTAAACAAACAAGATACTCTCTTCTTAGTATTCTAAGAAATTCCCAAGAAGAAAGTATAAAGAATTCCTCTGATTTAGGCTGCTATTTATAGGCTTCAAAACGGTTGCGCGTCTCGACGCGCCAAGTCCTCTGCGTCGTCACTCGTGCTACAATAAATGACGGCTGTCGGGAGACTGAATTATTGTGTCGGCATCATGACGCGACGCGCTGAGGATTGGGCGTCACGACGCGTGAATAGTAAATTTCCCATTTTTCCATTTTTCATCCTTTTTTTACCGTTTTAGCCCCGATTTGAGTCCAGTGAGTCCCGATATTTTATTTATCTACAAAATAAATATAAGTATATCAAAACGTTCATAAAACTCGAGAAACTATACATAATATTAAGTAAAATGTGCAGTAAATATTGATATATTTTCCGCTCATCAGACTGGATCATTAACCGAAATCGTGAATCTGGAGTAAACTGTAAGCATAACGAAAACTGTAAACATGTTAACATGTTTGCAAACTGTAAACTTGACTAGAAAACTATAACATGCATTGAAAATTATAACATGAACAGAAAACTTCAACTGTAAACTGTAGACATGAACTATAGCTAATACACTTGAACTAAAAATTATAACTATAAACATGAAAAACACATAAGCTTTGAAAAATATATATGCAACGATCAGGATTAGGATGTCTCCCCGCATCACTGTACGTACCGGGATTCGACTGTCGCCCCCGCGTACGCTTGCATATGTTGAGTGTCATGAAAAACATCACCAGTATCACAACCTAGGGGCGTGAAACCTACTTAACGGGACCTAACATCGTGTAAGCATGGGAATATGAACATGAACATGAATAAGTTTAATAGGATTACTGAAAAATCATTAGACAATGTGAACATACTTGAGTAGCTATAACTATAATGGGACCTACTTAACGAGAATCTAGCATCCTTTAGGACATAAGTAAAGACTGTTGTAATAGAAAATATGGATATCGTATCAGACACAACCCATAAAATATTTAAATAAATAAATGAAAAATTAGGAGATCAAACAGCCTACTTGACTCACTAGCTTAGCCATATAGCCCAGAACTGCCATGTCGCTTCCCATTTTGGCCTACTCCAAGAACTTATAAGCCAAGGTTTCATCATAAAGGGACCTTAAGGAATATAGGTCTTCCTCATCAATGGGCTCCCTAGTAACGGCCTTTCATTGACTATCTTCTATATTTTCCAAGGGGCAGCTTGAACTACCTAGAACCGGTGGGAGTTGCTCTCTTGGAGGGAGGCTGGGCTTTAGGAACTTTGTGAGGAACCCCTTAGTGAGCTAGTTCTTAACCAGCAAAGGAACCACCAAACTTGGCAAGTAGTTAGGAAAGCATGTCCTTAGCCCCCTTTTTAGGGGAGGATTCCCGTTCGAAGGCATGATCAATAACTTGTTTTTTGGAACTGTGTCCAGAGTGAGAAATTGTGTTATCTAAAAAGGTAGCTGCATAGAAATAATAACAACAATGGTCAGAAACATGCATACAACCTTTTATGCAAAGATCAACTAAAATAACAAGCCCTCGTAAGTTCTAAAAACGACGCTGCTAGAAAAGAAAAAGGAAACTTGTTAGGATAATTTGCACAAATAGAAAGATATTACCGTTCACCATGAATATAAAATTGAAGTAGGCTTGAGTCGCGGACTAGGTCGCTCTCTTTAAGACGTTTCGCAGCTCTGCCAAAATTTTGTGCTAGCAATATGTCAGCCTCGCCGTCTCCAGGATAAAACAAGCCCAGATAAATACTGTCTCAATCGATTTTGTACAAAACCGATTGGTATACTCACACTCAAAATAATTGCTCGGAATCTTAAAAATAAAAAATAAAAACATTTTTTTAAAGGGGAAAAGTTTTATCTTTGAGTTATGTCCAAATCAACAGTCATTTCCTATTCTCCTCAAGGCTAATAGCCTTCTTGTCACCCATCTAAACTCAGCTCGGTTTTGTGGCCAAAGATTTAATTTTCTTTTGTCTACTGGAAACACCCTTAAAAACAAGTGACGAGACCAATCAAGAACTTATTTTTCTGAGACCACCACATGACTCCATATCCTCAAGCAGGCCTAATTCCCCTCTCTTCTCACATACTCATAGCAGTGCCTGCATACAGGAAAGGCACATTCATTACAAGCAACAAATGGCTCTCCATTCTCTGAAATCTTAATTTGGTCAACACAAACTCATTTCTTTTATGAGAACCAACAATAAGTCTCCCTCCAGTGGCTAGGGGTGTTTGCGGTGCGGTTCGGGTCAGTTTTTTTGTTTTTCACTTCAAACCGCGCGGGTTGGCGGTTTGGGAAATTAGAAACCGAAACCGCAAATTTGATAAGGAAAATCACGGCGGTTCGGGTTGGCGGTTTAGCGGTTTGGGTGGCTCGGGTCGGCGATTTGGATTATAAATTTTTTCAAGAAATCTTGTGTGTTTTCACATAATAATTGAAGAGAAAAAAATATCTAATTTTCATTTATACATATATTGTCATATGATCATTAAATCCTTAAATTTCATGGTTAAAGAAGAAGAAAAATTTAAAATACTATCTAATTTGAACGCGGGTCGACGGTTTAGGCGGTTCGGGTCGCGGTTTGAGTCAAAATTTGCGTTTTTGGGCGGTTCGGGTTGTGGTTGGGTCAAAACCGCACAACAACCCGAAATTTACAGTTCGGTTTCGATTAACCCGAAATCATTTTTAATTTTTTTCAAACCGCGAAGTGCGGTTCGGGTCGGTGCGGTTCGAGTCGGGTTGAGGTTTAACCCGAAACCGTGATCACCCTACCAGTGGCCATAACTCACCACCGACACCAACCAAAAAAGTAACACGGACCCAGCTCTCAAAATAAATGAAAATGTCACACTGAGTCTACAAGATCCAGTTTTGTTGGTGGCCCAAAACGCCACATACAGTGAGGAAAAAACAGAAGCACGAAGAGACTGGAGCAAAAATAAGGCAAAGTTTTTTTTAATTGTTGTTGCTTGGGGATGTAATTTGTAAAGAGAGTGAAATGAGAATGCGTGACTGAGAAGGTGAAGATGGTGACTGACACAGACAACAGGAAAAATAAGGGTAGTCGAGGAGAGGCAAGCTGTGAGGTTTTTAATACCACCAATTGTAAGTTTGTAACTTGAAAAGTAAATAACAATTAGTAGGCAAAAAATAAATAATTTCAGTTATTGAAATTATTGTATTAATTTTTTTTTAAAAAAAACTTCTCCACAATTAAATTCTTGTAACTCCTCAAAATATTAAAACCAATTTTTATAAAAATTCATATTTACAACAATCCCCACTTGAATTTTAATAAAATATTTTCATCGAGAAATATAATATAAGGTCGTGCATAAATAAAGGTTTCTTTCAACTTGAACCTTTACATAGTGTTGACGATTCAGATTATACTAGAGTAACTCGTAGTTTTGAACTCTATCTCTGACAACGTTACAGACACAAACCTTTTAGGGTGTAGTCAAAAAGCCCGAGCATTACGGCCGTGCTCGTATATCCCAGTATAGTGAATGCTCTAGAAATTTTTGCCTAAAATTTCATAAGAAGCGGCCACACTTCTACATTCACATAGGTGTGTTTATCAAGAGTACTTCTGTAGCTAGGTACTCCACTCTACATAGAGTATAGAACACATTAAGAGTTAAATAACTCATCCTTCTATCGCTTCAGGATATCATGCTCTCGGAATGGAACTCACAAATAAAATAATAGCATGATTCATCATCATTTCATGACTTGTTATTACCCATTGAACCTATTTCTTGGGATCTCCAATCTATTAGGTCGGGTTACCATCATAAGTGACTGTCTAATGGCAATAGTTCCATTCTTTTCTAGGTATTGTATACCTTCTCTCTTGCTAGTCCTTTTATCAAAGGATCAGCTAAATTATCATCAGTTCGTATATGATCCATTCTTACAGCTCCAAAAGAGAGGTATTCTCTAACTATATTGTGTATCTAAAATCTCTTACTGTTATAATAACAGTTCTGAATATTTGCAATAGCCGCGGTACTATCACAATGGATCAAGACAACTGGTATCAGTCTCTCCCATAAAGGGGTATGTCATAGCAAGCTTCATAATCAAGCTGCTTCTTCACAAGCTGATGCTAGTGGTATCATCTCAGACTCAAGGAAATATATCCCTTGGTAGCCTTGGAATCATCTGAAATGGTGTTCCATTTAACATCGCTATGTCATTCAATGACAGCGGAAAACCTCTGATAATGTAATTCTAGGTTCATGGTCCTTTTCAGACACCTTATAACCTTCTCAATAGCATGTCAATGCTCATACCAGGTCTAATAATAAATCTACATAGTAATCCTACGACATATGCAATGTCAGGTCTAGTGTAACCAAAACATAACGTCAGTTACCAATGTTGTTCGCATACTCAGATTGTCTAACACTTTCACCAATGTTTCTTGACAACTTTAACTAGAGTCATAAGGAGTACATGTAAATTTATTATTAGATTCCTTTTTTTCTGACCTAGTAATTTAATTCGAGGAGAATTACCACTAGTTTCTTCTAAGTTTTTCATAACAAATTTAGAAGAAAACAACATCAAACTTGAACAGAATTAACAAACATGTAAATTAAAAAAAATATCAATATACAAACATTTCTCATGTTTGTTTTCAACAGTATTTGTCAATTTCATTCACTTAAAAAACCATAAGTAAAATATTAGAGTAGGACTGACCGGCGTAAACACACACGTATAACGCAAGCGCACGTATCGTTCAAGTAGTATAAAAATATCGATCCCACGAGGACTTAATTCCTACTGTTGTTATTAATTATTGAATCTATTTATTTACAGATATCTAATTGAGGGAGAAGAGAATGATTGCTTGATTGATTGGTTGATTGTAGATTTGCTAAATAAATAAAATAAATAAAAAACAAAGAAAATACTAAGGAAAATAACAAAAGACACAAAGATCTAGGGTTGTGAATCATTCTAATATCTTTTAAAAGATGAAGTGATTATTTTATGTTTGTGTAATAAATCGGTTACTAACCTGGAACACTAAATTATGCAAAAGCCTCTGTCGATGGTCAGACGCAAATACCCAGTTTAACCCAATTGAACCATATGTCTATGTCAACCAAATTATCTGGATTCATTAAGTTTAAGTTCCAATTATGGCTACCCCCGCCCGACAGGTATATGTCTATCCTGTAAGGAAATCTATTAAAGGGTTATCTATCCTCAAGGAAGATCGTGGGCTATTAAGTCTAAGGCTGAAACCTAAAATCCCTATGTCTAGTTCATTTTAGATTACCACATCAATCTTATTGGTGATCAGACAACAAGAAGCATTAAGCTTAAGACTTAATAAGTAAACCTTTAAATTACCCAAACTATAAAATAACCCTTATAAACCGGTGATATTAGAATTCATCACAACCCCAGATAACTAACACATAACTAGGGCTAGTAAAAACTTAAAAATAAAAGACATTAAATAAAAATGCTGAAAAGTAAAAGACATAAAGTAAAAGCTGAATGTGAAAAGTAAATTGCTGAAAAGTAAATGCTGAAAGTAAATTGCTGAAAAGTAAATAAAGTAAAATTACAATAAAAGAAAATGCTGAGGTAAAAGGATCCACTTTATTACTTCTATTTTAGATATCTCCCTTATATAATATATTAACTTTGCATGATAATTACCAACCAGCCATATAGGCGGTATCCAGATTAAGTCAAATTAATAATTAATTACCAACCGACCAATCAGGCGGTATCCAGTTTAGTCAGGTTAAAACCAATTTAAATAATTACCAACCGACCAATATGGCGGTATCCTCGTTAAGTCAGGTTTTAACTAGTTTATATATTATAATTAAGGGAGATTAATCTAAATATTAGTAATAAAAGTTTTACCTTTTACCCCAGCAAAAGGGGAGTTACCTCCTCATTACTGAAAAGTAAAAACTGAAAATTAAAGAAAGAAAAAGTATTGCGTAAAAGTAAATTGCGGAAAGTAAAAACTGAAAAGTAAAGAAAAGAAAGTGCGAAAGCGGAAATTAATTACTAAAAGCTATAAATAAACAAACAAGATACAATCTTCTTAGTATTCTTAAGGAATTCCTTAGAAGAAAGTATGAATTTTACAAATGAAATGGCTTGGTATTTATAGGCAAAATTTTGCCTCCATCAAATCATCCACCAAATCAATTATTAATTGCTCCACTAATTGCTCCACCAAATCCATTATTAATTGCTCCACTAATCTCTTATCATGTTTGGTGATGATTTGATAATTTTTATTATTTATTTATTAATTTATTTTTGCTTTGAAAATGATTGAAAGTGACTTTAATAATTACACACTACACACTTCTGGATGGTTCATCAATTTCGGGCATGAAAGATTCAGAATTCGAAATATTTTGTCTTTCAAAGTTGTAGATCTGTGAGTCTTCTTTAATCTGGAACTTGAATCAGCTCAATCCGATATCTGAGTAAAACGTTATGCCAAAATACGACAGATGCGCAAAACTGGAATTTCCAAAACTGCACTTCGTCAAAACGCCCTTTCAAGTTTCCAATCTCCAAAATTAAAATATCAAGTCCAATAATTGCCCTTATTTGACCCATATTTCATCCTAAATGATTTCATTGAGACCCGATATTATTTTATCTGCAAAATAAACTAAAACACATCAAAACGTTCATCAAACCCGAGAAACTAAACAAAATATTAAGTTAAAGGGGCGGTAAATATTGATATATTTTCCGCTCATCACACCCCCAAACCTAACATTTTGCTAGTCCTCGAGCAAAACAAACAAAATAAAAAATAAAATTAAACTAAGCCACTTTCGTAGGGATCACGGTTGCATTTAGCATATGCAACAAGCCTTTAAACCCCTAGGTGTCCCTAGTGGACGAGTTGTAGTCTCGTGAGGGCTTACAGCAACGATCCACAAACGTTTTACAAAAGTAAAAAGATAATAAAACTAATGCACACAAAAGCAAAAAAGACAAGCGAAAAGAGAATAAAGATGTTAGTGACTAATCAGGTGAAACTTCTACTCCAAGTCAATAGTTGTTTTGTTTCATTCTAAATTACCGAATAAGTAAATTCTCCGATTTTTTACCATTCTCCATATACACAGCCAACAAAATATTAAACAACTCATTTTTGCCCACAACAGTCATAAGTGCAGTTGATAAGAGAGTAATATTGTTGTCCTAAAGTTCTATCAGATTTAACACCTTTTTGCAGCAATGGAATAATTTTTCATTTTTCTGATTTTTTCTTTGATTTTTTCAATTTTTTATTTATATAAATATCTTCCATCTATGTAACGAGTGTTGGGTCGGTGGCTCCCAAACCAGTTGGCTTTAGGGCACCAGGTGTTAAGACACCCCTACGGACTTAATTACCCAGACTTCATATATATATATATATATAATATTTTTTTGTAGCATCTTCGATCCATATAGCGAGCTTTGGGCCAGTGACTCCCAAACCAGTTGGTTTTAGGGCACTAGGTGTTAAAACACCCTTACAGACTTAATAACTCGGATCTCGGATTTTTTTTTTTTTTTTTTTTTTTTTTTTACTCCATTATTTTTTGAGATGTTTCTTCCAATTAAACTAGAGCACTGAATATTACAAACTTTTCAATTTTAGCTCATGTTCGTATGTTACTATATTTGTTGATAATATCTGCTAACTGAACATATGAAGATAGATTCCTTTTAGTCCGTTTTAAGGAGAATTCACAAATTAAATAATTCAAAAGGAAATAAACAACAATTAACTTGTTTCGAAAATAGGCTTGAGATACGTCTCAGGAGTGAAAACTCCTTACTCAGCTATCTCTTACCAATTTCACATTTTTAGTCAAAACAAAAACACAAAAAAAAAAAACAAAATATTTTTGTAATTTTTGAAAATTTTCCAATTTTTTGTATTTTTCGAAAAATTTTGGACTAAAAACAAACACAAAACTAAAAACAAGGTACTGATCAACTAATTCCCCCCCAAACCTAAATGAGACATTGTCCCCAATGTCTTAAACAGTAAAAGGAGAGTTAAGAAGGTTGTACCTGGTTAGCTGAAAATCTACAGGAAATTAAAGGTTAAGATCCAGATTAATCCGACGCCTCTTACCACGATCGTCCTCGGACCAATTTATCTTTGAAAGGATAGGGTCAACTTGTGGTTCATAGGCTATGAGTTGGTCTATTAGATCCGGAGCAGTTCTGGCAGTGAAGAGGAGTTCTTTCATAGGTTTTGACACGAACCCATTTCTTCGGGCATCATCAAGAAACACACAAAGAAAATCATAAAATCCATCAACATTAAACAGTCCAAGCGGTTTCTGGTGTATGTTCAGGTTCGCCCAAGATAGAACTATAAAAATTTCCTCCAATGTGCCCAAGCCACCTGGCAAAGCGATAAAAGCATCAGCACGGTTAATCATTTCTACCAGTCGTTCAGACATACCTGGCACGATCAGTTCCTCTCCGTTTGATGATCCAATAAGATTTGCCTCTGCCAAGGGTTTTGGGATGATTCCCAAAACATGACTGCCTCCTTCCTGTACAGCCTTTGAAACGATCCCCATAAGTCCGAGATTGCCTCCGCCATATATTAATTGCATATTCTTGCAGCTAAGACTCGACCCAATTCCTGTGCTGCTTCTATGTATTGTGGCTTAGTACCAACACTACTACCACAAAACACGCAGATGTTTTCAACCCGTCTTCTTGAAGTGGCTTCCATTTTTTATATGTATTTCTTTCTCAACTCTGGATGCCTTCAAAAGTGCAATGACGGGCTGAATTTATAGTACCTGAAAAAAGGGTGAGTAATAATAGCACTAATATCTTCCAAAAGACGATTGTTAGCTAAACAACAAAAGAGATCGTGAAAGGTCAAAAAGTATGGATCCTGTCTACGAAAATAAAGATAATTACAATAGAAAAGCGAATCAAAGCAATAATTAAGGCAACGGAATTGTGTACGCAATACGCCACTCGCTTAGTATAAATTCATTAGGATGTGTCTCAAGATTTCATTCCTTATTCAGCCATCGCTAATGAATTGTTTCTCATCTTTGATTGCCAAACACAATTCCTTATGTCTTAAAATGCTTCGTTTGTGCCTTTCCCTACAAAAATAACACACAAAATTAAAAAGTTCACACAAAATATGAAAACAAATTACAACAAATTGCATGGGTTGCCTCCCTGCTAGCGCTAAATTTTTCGTCTTCAGCCAGACGTGACTGAAATTCATCTATTAAGGAGGTTTCAATGTCGTTTTGGATGTCCGATTAAAGACAATCCCGTGAGCGTTGCTTTTGAAGGGTCTCTTCCAACGGTAAAGTGGCAAAAAGAGTTTTGTCTCATTCAGTGCTCGTGCCACCTTTTTGCTCCTTGTTACTCCAGTGGTTCCTGCAAAGAAAGAAAGAAAATCAGGAGGTCTCGTATGGTGCTTGACTTGGAATGGAAATTCCATTCTGTCAAGCTTCTGGTTGATATCTTTATTTGTACTCCCCAAAACAGTGATGTTTCTCCTGAATGCTCTGGATTTTCAATAAGGTTTGACAGTTGCTCCTTCATTTGCTCTTCTTTCTTGCTCTACCTGAGGATGAAAAGATGTGTCTGACATTAGGTTTTCATCCTCTGATCTGAGTGAAATGATGGCTCAAGTAGATCTTCTTCAAACATTTGTGCAATGGATCTCCAAGATCTTCATTTTGAGGATTGAAAGTTTGATCCTCCGTTGTTGGTGCAGTTGGTACAAATAGATCAGCTTCATCCTCGTCAGAGTCAGAATAATAAAAATCAAATCGAGACTTTGCCGGTTCGGGCTCCTGAACTGATACCTCTGGTTGTTGATACTGCTCAGCCTCCTCCTCTGTTGAAGTGTCATTGTGAAATGATTGGTATTTGAAGGCTTATCAGTGTCATCTGAAATTGATTCTTGAGGTATGTAGTTTTGGTTTTCTGTGAATTGTCTCATTTGATCTGTCATTCTCTGAATTGATGCTGATTGTCTCTGAATACTTTCAATTGATTCTGGCTTGTTTCAAGCATTGTATCCAACTTTTCGTCCCGTTTCTGGAACCAATCTTTGAGCATGTCAACCAATGATTCTTCCTCTGATTGTTCTGGTTCTTGATAAAAATCATAGGTGGATGGTGGATAAGATGGAAAATATGATGGTTCTTCGTACCATGAAGGATTTTGATAGCTCTGCCACCCTGGAGTGTAGTTGTACTCGCAATAATTATTGGGTGGTTACCGTCACATATCTCACATCTCCCATTGCATTCTGATTAGCAAATGTAGTATTACTTGATTCTGGCATCCAGTGATAATCATTGGGCTGGACAACAGGCCTCAGAAAACCAGACTGTTGCTCCCAGATGTGGGTGTATCTTCTTGTAAAGCTCTTGATCTTTCAATCTCCCAATAGTGTTCCATTTTTAACCACCTGAAAATAAAAAGAAGAAATAAAAATTACAGATAAAAATAAAGAAAATTAGATACAGGTAAATTAGATAGCTTCAAAATTAATAACTCAAGAAATATAAGTCCCCGGCAACGGCGCCAAAAACTTGACCGGCGTAAACACACACGTATAACGCAAGCGCACGTATCGTTCAAGTAGTATAAAAATATCGATCCCACGAGGACTTAATTCCTACTATTGTTATTAATTATTGAATCTATTTATTTACAGATATCTAATTGAGGGAGAAGAGAATGATTGCTTGATTGATTTGGTTGATTGTAGATTTGCTAAATAAATAAATAAATAAAAATACAAAAGAAAATACTAAGGAAAATAACAAAAGACACAAAAGATCTATGGTTTTGTGAATATTCTAATAACCCAATTGAACCATATGTCTATGTCAACCAAATTATCTGGATTCATTAAGTTTAAGTTCCAATTATGGCTACCCCCGCCCGACAGGTATATGTCTATCCTGTAAGGAAATCTATTAAAGGGTTATCAATCCTCAAGGAAGATCGTGGGCTATTAAGTATAAGGCTGAAACCTAAAATCCCTATGTCTAGTTCATTTTAGATTTACCACATTAATCTTATTGGTGATCAGACAACAAGAAGCATTAAGCTTAAGACTTAATAAGTAAACCTTTAAATTACCCAAACTATAAAATAACCCCTTATAAACCGGTGATATTAGAATTCATCACAACCCCAGATAACTAACACATAACTAGGGCTAGTAAAAACTTAAAAATAAAAGACATAAAATAAAAATGCTGAAAAGTAAAAAACATAAAGTAAAAGCTGAAAAGTAAATTGCTGAAAAGTAAATGCTGAAAGTAAATTGCTGAAAAGTAAATAAAGTAAAATTACAATAAAAGAAAATATGAGGTAAAAGGATCCACTTTTATTACTTCTATTTTAGATATCTCCCTTAATATAATATATTAACTTTGCATGATAATTACCAACCAGCCATATAGGCGGTATCCAGATTAAGTCAAATTAATAATTAATTACTAACCGACCAATCAGGCGGTATCCAGTTTAGTCAGGTTAAAACCAATTTAAATAATTACCAACCGACCAATATGGCGGTATCCTCGTTAAGTCAGATTTTAACTAGTTTATATATTATAATTAAGGGAGATTAATCTAAATATTAGTAATAAAAGTTTTACCTTTTACCCCAGCAAAGGGGAGTTACCTCCTCATTACTGAAAAGTAAAAACTGAAAATTAAAGAAAGAAAAGTACTGTGCGTAAAAGTAAATTGCGGAAAGTAAAAACTGAAAAGTAAAGAAAAGAAAGTGCGAAAGCGGAAATTAATTACTAAAAGCTATAAATAAACAAACAAGATACAATCTTCTTAGTATTCTTAAGGAATTCCTTAGAAGAAAGTATGAATTTTACAAATGAAATGGCTTGGTATTTATAGGAAAAATTTGCCTCCATCAAATCATCCACCAAATCAATTATTAATTGCTCCACTAATTGCTCCACTAATTGCTCCACCAAATCCATTATTAATTGCTCCACTAATCTCTTATCATGTTTGGTGATGATTTGATAATTTTTATTATTTATTTATTAATTTATTTTTTGCTTTGAAAATGATTGAAAGTGACTTTAATAATTACACACTACACACTTCTGGATGGTTCATCAATTACGGGCATGAAAGATTCAGAATTAGAAATTATTTTGTCTTTCAAAGTTGTAGATCTGTGAGTCTTCTTTAATCTGGAACTTGAATCAGCTCAATCCGATATCGGAGTAAAAAGTTATGCCAAAAATACGACAGATGCGCAAAACTAGAATTTCCAAAACTGCACTTCGTCAAAACGCCCTTTCAAGTTTCCAATCTCCAAAATTAGAATATCAAGTCCAATAATTGCCCTTATTTGACCCATATTTCATCCTAAATGATTTCATTGAGACCCGATATTATTTTATCTGCAAAATAACTAAAACACATCAAAAAGTTCATCAAACCCGAGAAACTAAACAAAATATTAAGTTAAAGGGGCGGTAAATATTGATATATTTTCCGCTCATCAAGGACCCACACTATTTCCAATTTATCATTGGAGGTCGAGCCCTCACTATTTCTTAATATGAAAGAAATTTTTCATAGAAATATTATTCTCATATAAATAATAAAATTTATATGTTTAACTATTAACGTAATACCCAAAGTTTTAGGTTCTCAAAACTTCCACATTTCATAAAATAAAAATTTAAATTTCACATCACCAGTTCCAGCTGCTATAGTGGTTTGAGAAACCACTCATCACGTTATCTTATTGCAGTTTGTACATATAACTCGAACATCGTATAATCATAGTAAACATGACGGAAAATGACAATGCCTACACACCATCCCTCGAATCCACCAAACATGTTGATCTCAAAGATTGTAGTAACAAGTTGGTCTTCAGTAAGGTTCGCTTTTGGAGCAAACTCTTTAACCGGTAGTTCCGGGCAAGGTGCCCTTGTTTGCTACAGTTGTAGCATTTGAACTAACTATTTTTATTTCTTGAGGGAGTTTAGTGCCGGTTCGGGTTATTCCAGTTTTGGTGATTATAGTTCTTGTGGTTCCTAGGGTCATGATCATTCATATTAAAGTAAAGATCAGTTATGTATATATTTAAGATATTCTCAATGTTCCACATCAACACTGTAATTCTTAAAACGATTAACTGATACAACCAAAATAATCATGTTTTCAAGGAACGACATATTTTGTAGTCCAAAATCATTCAAATCATTGTATACGTGTCCAATTCATTAGAGGCAATGTATTCCAAATAATTTCTCAAATAATACTGACGGGATAAGTCTAAAAATTTCAGAATATGACATCAGGCTATCAACCTCAATAATCTATATATCCACTCATATTCTAGTAGCATTGGAAAAACTCCAATAAATAAATAATAGCCATCAATTAAATTACAAATGTATTTAAACATTTTCTTAGAGCTTCTTGAATTTATTGACTATTATAAATAATTCTCACTATAAATTATCAATGTCAAACTTGTCTATTTAAGTCAGCATCATTTGAACCCAACATAATCTTATTTACAAGTCCATTAGTCGTCTTTAAAGTTCATGTTTAATCAACAATAAATACATATATATATATAAATACTAATTTCCCACACAAGTTTAAACACTACTATTAGACCTATTTGCCATCAACTTAATCATTTGAGACTAAAGATTACTAATCTTAGAATTATAACAGCCTAATTGATCAAGAGAACTCGTGTTACAATTATATAATTCTTATGTTCTATCAAATTAATCATGACACAAAATAAACAGCTAGAATTAGGATCCACATATGCATTCATGGGTGTTTGGTTTTGTTTTCTCGGAAATTCTTCCATCAAGCGAAGACGCTCAAATTCCAAACTTGACAAGCTTTTATTATCATTTAATAACTTTAGTGGCGTAATTCCTAGAACATTTGACCATAACTTAAGAAACCTCCAAGTGCTTAACTTAGCTGCAAACTACTTGACATCTTCAAATCAGGTATTGACCTTTCTTTCCTCTCTGACATTTTGCAAGAGTTTAAGAGTCCTTTTATTATCAGATAATCCAATAAATGATATCCTTCCCAAATCTATAGGTAATCTTTCTCTTTCTTTGGAATCAATTGAAATGAACCATTACAACATTAGCGATGGCATTCCTGAAGAGATTGGCAACCTAATCAACTTTACAACCCTTTATTTAGAAGGAAATAAGTTAAACGAATTAATTTCGAATACTCTAGGAAAATTACAGAAACTTCAGGGTTTGATTCTTGAAAAATAAATTACAAGGATCAGTCCCAGAAGATCTTTGTCATTCTGTGACAAATTGATTATCTAAAGGTAGAGTTTAAAAGCTAATGTTGAATTTTTCTTAGTGGAGAACAATATGAACAACATGCATTAACATTCAACTAAGCAACCGATTGCGATTTATATTGTTTTATTCCCATCAGATTATTCTACGCACCCAATAAGACATAGCAACAAAAGACATCCAAGACAATATCAACCTTAAGAGCACTAACATATATAACATAAGTAAACATGGCAGATCGAACTCGTCTTAAAAATTGTTAGGACAATTTGCACAAATAGAAAGATATTACCGTTCACCAGGAATATAAAATTGAAGTAGGCTTGAGTCGCGAACTAGGTCGCTCTCTTTAAGACGTTTCGCAGCTCTGTCCAAATTTTATGCTAGCAGTATGTCAGCCCCACCGTCTCCAGGATAAAACAAGCCCAGATAAATAAAACCGATTGGTATACTCACACCCAATATAATTGCTCGTAATCTTAAGAATAAAAAATAAAAACATTTTTTTAAGGGGAAAAGTTTTATCTTTGAGTTATGTCCAAATCAACAGTCATCTCCTCATCTCCTCAAGGCTAATAGCCTTCTTGTCACCCATCTAAACTCAGCTGGGTTTTGTGGCCAAAGATTTAATTTTCTTTTGTCTACTGGAAACACCCTTAAAAACAAGCGACGAGACCAATCAAGAACTCATTTTTCTGAGACCACCACATGACTCCCATATCCTCAAACAGGCCTAATTCCCCTATCTTCTCACATACTCATAGCAGTGTTTGCTGTTGGAAAATGCTTATGAGTAAGCATTTTGAGGCACAAATTCAAGCATGGTCCACTTCGTGTTAGTGGTTGTTATTGAATGATTCGGATACTCCTCCGTGAGTAGTTCGAAATGGTATATTCATATGCTTAAAATGGTGTTTGGGTGAATGAGAAATTGTTGCTCAAATTTCACCCATTGGTGTTGGAAAATAAATAGAATAAAGCTTGCCCCACATGGGAAAGCTATTAGAGAGAAGTTGTGCTTATATATGATTGCTTATATGTAGATGGGTAAGAGTTATAAGGATAGAGGCTCTCTCTACGTGCGCGCGCAGGGGGGTGCAAATCAAAATCCGAACAGGCTTGGCTCGTGTGCATCCGCGCGTCCTGCATACACGAATGCCGGACCAAATTGTGCGGGCCCGGCCCAGCCAATTTTTGCTAGTCTCTTTATTTTTCCAAGACTTTTGAAGTTCCATAACAGTTAATTTAATTAGCTTGGTGGTTACTACATGTCAAAGGCCTCCCATTTATGAGATTTAATTGGCATGTTAATTTCCTTTAAATGGGCTATGATTTTCGGTTTTT
This sequence comes from Zanthoxylum bungeanum, assembly GCA_019454045.1. Lineage (NCBI taxonomy): Eukaryota > Viridiplantae > Streptophyta > Magnoliopsida > Sapindales > Rutaceae > Zanthoxylum > Zanthoxylum bungeanum. The sequence continues at coordinate 26,964 of SKCR01027160.1, read as the reverse complement.
GAGTATGCACAACACAGAGAACAGAACACAATACATACAAGGAAAAATTCGTTTTAAGCATTTCCCTTATTTTTCGTTTATTTTGTTTTTTGGAAGAGTTCGAACACTTTGTGGTTCGTTGGAAACGGGTTTTGGTGGTGCCCATACTCGTTCATTTTTCGTTGCATCCTGGGAAACAATCGTCTCACGTTCTACTGCACTTACGGTAGGGGACGAAGTTATTTTAAGGAGATTATTGACATCAACAAGCCTCGGGAAAGTGAAGCAGTGGTTCGGTCAGACACTTTCATCAGAGTCAGAGGTGTCGCGTCAGAGGCAGAGGCTCGCTTTCATCAGTCAGACGCTTTCTTCAGGGGCAGACGCTATCTTCAGTCAGTGGCAGACGCTTTCTTCAGAGGCTCCCCTTCAGCAGACGAACATCGGTTTCAGAGGCAGTCGCACAAAGCTTCAGGGTCTGCCGCATCTCCAGCTTTCAGAGGCAGACGCATCTAATTCGGTCTTCAGGGTCTGCCCCAGGGTTCACCGTCAGGGTCTGCTCCAGGGTCTGCCGTCAGAGTCTGCTCCAGGGTCTACCGTCAGGGTCTGAAACGCGCATCTGCCGTGAGGGTCTGCTACGTGGGTCTGATTCAGTAGTCTAAGCCTAATTCTAATTCGGATTTTCCCAATTACCGTGAAATAATTGTAATACTTGTAATACAGTCTTAAAACAAATTCGACTCTGTGGATATGGAAAACAGTCCAAATACAGTAGATCCGAATGTGGCAGCCTCTTCGGCTGGCCAGAATGTTGTGGCAGCCCCTATGGCTGGCCAAATTACAGTGGCAGCCTCTTCGGCTGGCCAACATGCTTCAGCCTCTGGGCTTAATTTGGCAGCCTCTGTGGCTGGCCAAGGTGTTTCTGCCTCTATGGCTAGACAACATATTAGACATGTGAGCCATGTCAATCCTGCTGCGGAAAAACTTGAAAAATTCACTGGTCAGAATTTCAAATGGTGGCAACAGAAGATGTTCTTTTACTTGACCACGTTGAACCTTGCGAGGTTCCTAAAGGAAGATGCTCATGTACCCACAGAGGGTGAGATTGATATCCAAGTGATTAGTGCGATCGATGCTTGGAAACATTCTGAATTCCTATGTATGAATTATGTGCTGAATGGGCTAAGTGATTCCTTGTACAGTGTGTACGCCGGAATGAAAACAACAAAAGGGCTTTGGGAATCTTTAGATCGAAAATATAAAACTGATGATGCCGGTACTATGAAATCTGTCGTAGGCCGTTTCCTAGATTTTAAGATGGTTGATTTCAAAACTGTGTTAAGCCAAGTACAAGAACTGCAGATTATTCTAGCAGAAATTCATGCTGAAGGGATGAGTTTAAGTGAAACCTTCCAAGTAGCCTCGATAATTGAGAAACTACCACCTGGTTGGAAAGATTTCAAGAATTATCTCAAGCATAAGCGAAAAGAAATAAACATTGAAGACTTGGTTCTTAAGCTGAGAATTAAGGAAGATAACCGAGTATCTGACAAGAGAGGAATATCTCATGAGGCCAAGGAAAATGTTGTTGAACATGGCCATAAGAACAAGAACCTCAAGAACAAAGGGTCAAAGATGGGCCCTAAAGGAGGAATTTCCAAGAAATCCAAATTTCAAGGAAGATGCTTCAACTATGACAAAATGGGTCACAAGTCTTCTGAGTGCAGACTGCCGAAGAAGAAAAAGAACCAAGAGGCTAATGTGATGGAACACATGACTCAAGATGTTTCTGACATTAACCTTTCTGCTATGGTTTCTGAGGTGAATCTGGTGGGTTCAAACCCAAGAGAGTGGTGGATTGATACTGGTGCCACTCGACATGTGTGCTCGGACAAGAGCATGTTTTCTTCTTTTGAGCCTGCTAGTAATGGGGAAAAAATATACATGGGAAATTCAGCAACATCTGAGATTGAAGGTCAAGGAAAGGTGATTCTGAAGATGACCTCTGGGAAAGAGTTGACTTTGAACAATGTTCTGTATGTACCTGAAATACGGAAGAATCTTGTGTCTGGATCGTTTCTGAACAAGCATGGATTCCGGATGGTGTTCGAGTCTGATAAAGTAGTTTTGACTAAAAATGGGATGTATGTGGGAAAAGAGTATGTAACTGATGGGCTATTTAAGCTCAATGTAATGGTTGTTAAACCCAAAAATATCAATAAAGCTAGTTCTTCTACTTATATTGTTGAGTACTCTAATCTATGGCATGGTAGATTAGGACATGTTAATTTTAATTCATTGCGGAAATTAATTAACATGAATCACATTCCCAATTTTAAAATTGATAACAGACATAAGTGTGATACTTTTGTTAAGGCAAAACTAACTAGATCATCTTTTCATAGTATTGAAAGAAACTCTGAACCACTTGATTTAATTCATACTGATGTATGTGATTTTAATTCAATACAATCGAGAGGCGGTAATAAATATTTTATTACCTTTATTGATGATTGCATAAGATTTTTCTATGTGTATTTGATGAAAAGCAAGGACGAAGCTATAGAGAAATTTGTTCTCTATAAGAATGAAGTTGAGAACCAACTGAATAAAAGAATTAAGGAGTTAAGAAGTGATCGTGTTGGTGAGTATGTTTTTCATTTTGAATCACTTTGTGAACAAAATGGAATCATACATCAAACCACAACTCCTTATTCACCTCAATCCAATGGGATTGCAGAACGAAAGAATCGTACCTTGAAAGAGATGATGAACGATATGTTAATCATGTCTGGCTTACCTCAGAATATGTGGGGAGAAGCTGTTTTATCAGCTAATTACCTTTTAAATAAGGTACCACGGAAAGAAGCAGGGAAAATTCCTTATGAAATGTGGAAAAGAATAGTATCTTCCTATAAATTCCTACGAGTGTGGGGGTGTCTTGCCAAAGTAGTCATTCCTCCGGCTAAGAAGGTGAATATAGGACCAAAAACTGTTGATTGCATTTTCATAGGATATGCGCATAACAGTAATGCTTATCGATTTCTTGTGTATGAGTCTAATGTACTAGATATTCACAAGAATACGATAATGGAGTGCAGGAATGCATCTTTTTTCGAATACGTTTTCCCTGTAAAACTAATTCGAATTCAAATGTGCACAAACGGGCACATGAGACTATCAGTGAAGATGGTCTGGACCAAGAACACATAAATGTTCCAGAGGATCAACAAGTTGTTGAACTTGAACCAAGACGTAGCAAAAGAGCTAGAACGGAAAAATCATTTGGTCCAGATTTTCTGACATTTTTGCTAGAGAATGATCCTCAAAGCTATAACGAAGCTGTAAGGTCAGCTGATGGTGCTTTGTGGAAAGATGCCATCAATATTGAAATTGAATCCATCTTACAAAATCACACCTGGGAGTTAGTGAATATTCCTCGAGGATGTAAACCTTTAGGGTCCAAGTGGATTTTCAAAAAGAAAATGAAGGCAGATGGATCAATTGATAAGTACAAAGCAAGACTTGTAATTAAAGGTTACAAACAACGTGAAGGTCTTGATTACTTTGATACTTATTCTCCTGTAACGAGAATAAATTCCATAAGGATGATACTAGCGATTGCAGCTTTGCGCAATCTTGAGGTACATCAGATGGATGTGTAAACAGCCTTTCTGAATGGAGATTTAGATGAAGAAATCTACATGGAACAACCTGGAAAGTTTGTAAGTTAGTTAAATCCTTGTATGGATTGAAACAAGCCCCGAAACAGTGGCATAAAAAGTTTGATGACACGTTTTTGGCAAATGGTTTCAAAATCAATGAATGTGATAAATGCATTTATGTCAGAGAGACAGAAGTTGGCTATGTCATTTTATGTCTCTACGTTGATGACATATTGATTGTCGGGAGTAATGTTAAAATGGTGAAATCTACCAAGAATATGTTGAAATCTAAGTTTGACATGAAAGACATGGGTCTAGCAGATGTCATTCTGGGAATAAAGATCTCGAGAAGTCCAGATGGACTTATTCTTGATCAGTCGCACTATGTGAACAAGATTCTTGGTAAATTCAACAATGATGATTCTGCTGTGGCTAGAACTCCTTTAGATGTGAGTTTACATCTATCAAAGAATAGGGGAGAGGGTATATCTCAAGTAGAATACTCTAGAGTTATCGGAGTTTGATGTACTTATCGAGTTGTACAAGGCCAGATATAGCATGTACAGTAAACAAGCTCAGCAGATATACGAGTAATCCAGGGGTTGATCACTGGAAAGCAATAGTAAGAGTACTCAGGTACTTACGTTTTACTCGTAATTATGGGTTGCACTATCATAGATATCCAGCTGTAGTCGAAGGATACAGTGATGCTAATTGGATATCTGATATGAAAGACTCAAAGTCTACCAGTGGCTATGTGTTTACACTAGCATGTGCAGCTATATCATGGAAATCCTCCAAACAGACTGTGATAGCCAGATCTACAATGGAATCAGAATTCATTGCATTAGATAAGTGTGCTGAAGAAGCAGAATGGCTTCGAAATTTTCTAGAGGATATTCCAAGTTGGCATAAGCCAGTGCCAGCTATTTGCATTCATTGCGATAGTCAATCTGCAATTGGAAAGGCACATAACAATATGTATAATGGTAAGTCTAGACATATTCGTCGTAGACACAATACCATTAGACAATTACTCTCTACTGGAGTTATTTCGATTGACTATGTAAAGTCAAAGGATAACATTGCGGATCCGCTAACCAAAGGGTTAAACAGAGAGTTAGTTGTGAAATCATCGAGGGGAATGAGACTAAAGCCCATTAGATAAATGTTTATTACGAAAGAAAACCCAACCTTGTTGACTGGAGATCCAAAGATCTAGGTTCAATGGGAAAACCTACTCGTAAAAGACATAATTGGTTCACGGTGGGGGTTACCCTCTAGTCCATTCCTATGGTGAAATGAAACAGTGATGCTCGTATGGATAGAGGTTAAGCAAAGGCTTTTAATGATTTTTATGCGTCGGGAATCCGAGCAGAGTATTACGAGATACTCTTAAATAAGAAATCACCTATGTGAGAGAGAAGTGGGGCCGCTTCAAAGGGAATTGTACGGGGCTCAATTCTTAGAAACTCTCGCAGAACCAGGTTGATGTTCATGGCCAAAATGAACATAATAATGAGAACTCAGATGTGTTAGGTAAAACATCTGTGTGATATATGTTTTCCATTTACATGAACGGTAGTACAGTTCAATGACATCGCGTCCACTGTCAGCCAGTAAATGAGATATATTTTCACAAGGGAAGGTTCAAAGGCTGAGGCCTACCTATCATATACAGGTGTTGAACCGTTGAACTCTTCTAGGTCAAAATAAAATGTTTTATAAAATATTTTTATTTGACGTTTTTCTCAAATTTCATTCATGTGGGGGATTGTTGGAAAATGCTTATGAGTAAGAATTTTGAGGCACAAATTCAAGCATGGTCCACTTCATGTTAGTGGTTGTTATTGAATGATTCGGATACTCCTTCGTGAGTAGTTCGAAATGGTATATTCATATGCTTAAAAAGGTGCTTGGGTGAATGAGAAATTGTTGCTCAAAGTTCACCCATTGGTGTTGGAAAATAAATAGAATAAAGCTTGTCCCACATGGGAAAGCTATTAGAGAGAAGTTGTGCTTATATATGATTGCTCATATGTAGATGGGTAAGAGTTATAAGGATATAGGCTCTCTCTACATGCGCGCGCAGGGGGGTGCAAATCAAAATCCGAACAGGCTTGGCTCGTGTGCACCCGCGCGTCCTGCGTACACGAATACCGGACCAAATTGTGCGGGCCCGGCCCAGCCAATTTTTGCTAGTCTCTTTATTTTTCCAAGACTTTTGAAGTTCCATAACAGTTAATTTAATTAGTTTGGTGGTTACTACATATGAAAGGCCTCTCATTTATGATATTTAATTGGCATGTTAATTTCCTTTAAATGGGCTATGATTTTCGGTTTTTGAGTATGCACAATACAGAGAACAGAACACAATACATACAAGGAAAAATTCGTTTTAAGCATTTCCCTCATTTTTCGTTTATTTTGTTTTTTGGAAGAGTTCGAACACTTTGTGGTTCGTTGGAAACGGGTTTTGGTGGTGCCCATACTCGTTCGTTTTCCGTTGCATCCTGTGAAACAATCGTCTCACGTTCTACTGCACCTACGGTAGGGGACGAATTTGTTTTAAGGAGATTGTTGACATCAACAAGCCTCGGGAAAGTGAAGCAGTGGTTCGGTCAGACACTTTCATCAGAGTCAGAGGTGTCGCGTCAGAGGCAGAGGCTCGCTTTCATCAGTCAGACGCTTTCTTCAGGGGCAGACGCTATCTTCAGTCAGTGGCAGACGCTTTCTTCAGAGGCTCCCCTTCAGCAGACGAACATCGGTTTCAGAGGCAGTCGCACAAAGCTTCAGGGTCTGCCGCATCTCCAGCTTTCAGAGGCAGACGCATCTGATTCGGCCTTCAGGGTCTGCTCCAGGGTTCGCCTTCAGGGTCTGCTCCAGGGTCTGCCGTCAGAGTCTGCTCCAGGGTCTGCCGTCAGGGTCTGAAACGCACATCTGCCGTGAGGGTCTGCTGCGTGGGTCTGATTCAGTAGTCTAAGCCTAATTCTGATTCGGATTTTCCCAATTACCGTGAAATAATTATAATAATTGTAATACACCTGCATACAGGAAAGGCACATTCATTGCAAGCAACAAATGGCTCTCCATTCTCTGAAATCTTAATTTCGTCAACACAAACTCATTTCTTTTATGAGAACCAGCAATAAGTCTCCCTCCAGTGGCCATAACTCACCACCGACACCAACCAAAAAAGAAACACAGACCCAGCTCTCAAAATAAATGAAAATGTCACACTGAGTCTACAAGATCCAGTTTTGTTGGTGGCCCAAAACGCCATATACAGTGAGGAAAAAACAGAAGCACAAAGAGACTGGAGCAAAAATAAGGCAAAGTTTCTTTTTAATTGTTGTTGCTTAGGGATGTAATTTGTAAAGAGAGTGAAATGAGGACGCGTGACTGAGAAGCTCAACTGCAGGACTTGAAGGGAAAAGATCGTAATCGTCTAGTGCTAGAATCCTAAAGCTCTTGGGAGGTAACAGGATCCCCTGTGGGATTAGCTTGAACATCTATTGAAAGAGTTTTTAGTTGAACCATCATCCCCTTAACATTAAGATATCTGGGAATCCAGATTTTTACTACCTAAACCTTCAAAGAAAAGCAAACCATCATGCTGTCTTTCACAATTGCATGAGTTTTTTTGGTCTCAAAAGAAAAAGAAAAAATGCCTTTGTTGACGGTGGATTTTGGTCTCAGGGTAATATGGGAATATCACCTCCGAGGGAATCCTCCTTCAACTGTGAATTTGTTTGGTTATGGGGGACCAAAATCAAACTTAGCGGAAAACAAAAATACGCCAATCAGACAAGGTGATTTAACGTGGTTCGGTGGATTTTTGGGATCCGACCTACGTCCACGGGCAAGAACAGGGTGGTGCTTTTTATTACTCAAATACACCTCTCAGACCTCTCCTTTGCTCTTACAAATTGGAACTTTAATCCCTTACTCTTGTGATGATTTTCCGATGTCTTCCACTTCTCCTTCTACACTCACTTTACCCTCCTATTTATAATGGTGAAGAAGCCAGATTCCTATTTGTACAAGAATTCCCAATTGGAGATGGTCTCCTTTTCCTATCAGGATTCCTAGTCAAAACTATTCCCTTTTCCCATAAGGATTCCTAATCAAAACTACATTTACTTCCTTTATCCTATTAGGATATTAAGTTATTACTTTACCCCATTAAAGTAGGACAACTTATCCCTTTTCTGCAAGAATAGGATGCTTTATCTTCCTGAGCACGCCTCGTCATGTGCTCGGTCTTCATGAGGTCGGTCATGATAGCCATTTGAACTGAGAATACTGCTGTCGATCTGATAATGCTCGGTCATCCAATCTCAAGTGCTCGGCCATTTAGTATAAAGTGCTCGGCCTCTTACCGTCAAGTTGTCGGGTCGGCTTTAACGGTCTCGATCAATGGAGTTACCCATTTTACCCCTGTCGTGTTGTTTAAATAACATAGTGCCCGAAAAACACCATCAACATCTGTCCCCTAGTTCTCGGTAACAACGAGTTTGTGAGTTGATGCCGGGAACTATAAAAAAAAATGGTGTGCTGATCGCCTTGCTGGTGGTCGCTCCAGAAATCACCAAGAAATTGTCTTTGCCATCAACTAAGTCTTCTGTTTCTATCTTCATATCCTCGGTTTATTGGAGATGCTGACTCTATTCAGAATGATTCTCCACCTCAAAGCAAATTGCTTACTTGGGTCGTTCCATCAGGAGATGAAGTTCCTCTTGTTTGTCCAAACTAAAAATGACTCCTCCTCTGTAATATCTGTACCAGAGATTTGGGGGTCCTGACCCCTGACTGATCCAATCTCGATTGTGAGGAGAAAATTTTGCTTCTGAGCTAACGATGATGTGCTCGGTGGCATGTGATCATGTCTCGAGCTGTGAGAGATGCTCGGGCCTGGGGGAACGTTACGTCCCCAGTCCGAAGGACTGACTCGGTGGGACGCAACCCGACCCCGAGCTGAGAACGACACTTGGACCTGAGGGAATGTTACGTCCCCGGTCCGAAGGGCTGACTCGGTGGGACGTACCCCGACCCCGAGCTGTGAAAGGCATTTGGACCTGAGGGAATGTTACGTCCCCAGTCCGAAGGGCTGACTCGGTGGGACGTACCCCGACCCCGAGCTGAGAAAGGCACTTGGACCTGGGAGAATGTTACGTCCCCAGTCCGAAGGGCTGACTCGGTGGGACGTACCCCGACCCCGAGCTGAGAAAGGCACTTGGACCTGGGGGAATGTTATGTCCCCAGTCCGAAGGGCTGACTCGGTGGGACGTACCCCGACCCCGAGCTGAGAAAGGCACTTGGACCTGGGAGAATGTTACGTCCCCAGTCCGAAGGGCTGACTCGGTGGGACGTACCCCGACCCCGAGCTGAGAAAGGCACTTGGACCTGGGGGAATGTTATGTCCCCAGTCCGAAGGGCTGACTCGGTGGGACGTACCCCGACCCCGAGCTGAGAAAGGCACTTGGACATGGGGGAATGTTATGTCCCCAGTCCGAAGGACTGACTCGGTGGGACGCAACCCGACCCCGAGCTGAGAACGACACTTGGACCTGAGGGAATGTTACGTCCCCAGTCCGAAGGGCTGACTCAGTGGGACGTACCCCGACCCCGAGCTGAGAAGGCACTTGGACCTGAGGGAATGTTACGTCCCCAGTCCGAAGGGCTGACTCGGTGGGACGTACCCCGACCCCGAGCTGAGAAAGGCACTTGGACCTGAGGGAATGTTACGTCCCCAGTCCAAAGGCAGACTCGGTGGGACATCGCCCGACCCCGAGCTCTAAGAATCACTTGGTCCTGGGGGAATGTTACGTCCCCAGTCCGAAGGGCTGACTCGGTGGGACGTACCCCGACCCCGAGCTGAGAAAGGCACTTGGACCAGGGGGAATGTTATGTCCCCAGTCCGAAGGGCTGACTCGGTGGGACGTACCCCGACCCCGAGCTGTGAAAGGCACTTGGACCTGAGGGAATGTTACGTCCCCAGTCCGAAGGGCTGACTCGGTGGGACGTACCCCGACCCCGAGCTGAGAAAGGCACTTGGACATGGGGGAATGTTATGTCCCCAGTCCGAAGGACTGACTCGGTGGGACGCAACCCGACCCCGAGCTGAGAACGACACTTGGACCTGAGGGAATGTTACGTCCCCTCCCCAGTCCGAAGGGCTGACTCAGTGGACGTACCTACCCCGACCCCGAGCTGTGAAAGGAACTTGGACCTGAGGGAATGTTACGTCCCCAGTCCGAAGGGCTGACTCGGTGGGACGTACCCCGACCCCGAGCTGAGAAGGCACTTGGACCTGAGGAATGTTACGTCCCCAGTCCAAAGGCAGACTCGGTGGGACATCGCCCGACCCCGAGCTCTAAGAATCACTTGGTCCTGGGGGAATGTTACGTCCCCAGTCCGAAGGGCTGACTCGGTGGGACGTACCCCGACCCCGACCCCGAGCTGAGAAAGGCACTTGGACCTGGGGGAATGTTACGTCCCCAAACCAAAGGAGCTGGCTCGGTGGGACGTAACCCGACCCCGAGCTGAATAACCAAGTGTCCTCGGCGGAATGAAATTCAGCCCCCAACCGAATAAACAAGTGGCCTCGGCGGAACGAAATCCAGTCCCGAACCGAATGAACAAGTGGCCTCGGCGGAACGAAATCCAGTCCCGAACCGAATGAACAAGTGGCCTCGGCGGAACGAAATCCAGCCCCGAGCCGACTAATCAAATGGCCTCGGCGGAACGAAATCCAGCCCCGAGCCGATTAATCCAGAGGCCTCGGCGGAACGAATCCAGCCCCGAGCCGATTAATCCAGAGGCCTCGGCGGAACGAATCCAGCCCCGAGCCGATTAATCCCTGGGACTTATTCAGAAGGGAAGTGAATCAACCTTTGAAGCCCTACCGAATCTGGCATGGGCGTCCCTCTGCCAGACCGGCGAAAAAATAAAAACAAAACTTTCGAAGATAAAATCAAAAGGTGGGGGTGACTTAGCACTTGTCCCAAAGTAAAACTTTTCACAAGTGTAAACAACAGCACGGATGCCTCGAAACAGCGTCCTGCCCGAGGCCTCCAAAACACAATTCTGAATCTTTCAATTCAGTGTCCCGGCGAACCAGGATTCGGATCAGAAGAGCGTATGAACGGTAAGGGCACATCCTCTACACGTCGGTTCGCTCGGGAGCCTGTGTATTGTATGAGGGCTCCTCCTTACCACGCTGGAGTAGGCACACGCCACAGGGGTATACGCCTCCCCGTGCTGTGCCTCCCGCGGATCCGGATGATGAATGGATCAAAGAGTGTCCGGGATATTAAGGGTATGTTCCTCCTTAGCCCGGTATCACTGGAGTTAGCAATCGTCACGGGGGTGTCATTATCCCCCGTGCTATGCTTTCCCACGGATCCATTACATCGGGCAGGTGAGGATCATAAGAGTGTTCGACACATTAAGGGCATGTTCCTCCTTATGTTCGGTAACACTGGAGTAAGCAATCGCCACAGGGGTATCATCCCTCCCTGTGCTATGCTTCTCACGGATCCTGTATACTGAGCATGCCCCTGAGGGCCTGAGCCAGGAGAGATGCTTGGTTCTGGGGGAATGTTTCCTTCCCCAGACCAGTGAGTATTGACTCGGTGGGACGTAACCCGACCCCGAGCCGAAAATGGCCTCGGCGGAACGAAATCCAGCCCCGAGCTGACTAACGAAGAGGCCTCGGCGGAATGCGATCCAGCCCCGAGCCGATTAATGAAGGGGCATCGGCGGAACGCTATCAGCCCCCGAGCCGAAAGACGTACTTGGCTCTGGAGGAATGTTCCATCCCCAGACCAATATGTATGACTCGGTGGGACGTAACCCGACCCCGAGCCGGATAACTGAATAGCCTCGGTGGAGCAAGGTCCAGACCCGAGCTGAGCAAGTCTTATTGTTTGGTCGCTTCTTTTATATTTAGGCGCTAAGTTTGTCCCTGGTTTTTGAATAGGTCCTTCTTTTTATGTTTTAAGAAAGTGGACGAGAACCCTTTTTGAAAGAGAATTTTTATTTATGTTTCGGGGACAAACTGCCCTTTTTTCAGTTGATTTGGCGGCCACATGCTCTTTGTCTGGTCGTCATAACTTCGTGGTCAATGTATTTGTTCAGATATCCGTTTCTTGCTAGGTCTTCCATCTGCTCTCGCAGATCTTTACATCCGTCCGTTGCATGTCCTCTGGAGTTGTGGTGTACACAATAAGCTTTTTGGTTCCTTCTGTCTGGTGGGAATCTCCTTTGGTCGGGTTCCACTAAGAGGCCTTTCCCTGAATCTCCATGAAAATTTGTCCCAGTGGTTTCTTTAGGGGAATGTATGCATCTTCCCTGACCACGTGGTTTACTTGGGTCGGCGCTCTTCTCCTGATTGTCCCGGTTCAGTGGCTTGAATTCTTTGTGTTTCGGGGGTGGTCTTCTGGATTCTTTTTCTGTTCGGCGTTGGGCGCCCTCCCTTGTGGTTCTATCCCTGATGTTGTTCCCTTTCCGGGACACTTTCTCTTCGTTCTCTAACGAAACGAACTTCCGGGCCACCTCTAGGGCGGTGGCGTAGTCCGGGGTGTCCTGGATCCTTAGGTAGGTCCAGAGTCTTCCGACCCTCAAGGCTCCTTTCAAGCTTTCCAGGGCTTCAGGGGATTCATACCCTCCGACTTCGAGTACCATATTATGGTACCTTTCAATAAATATCTTCAGAGGTTCATCGTCTCCTTGCTTCATGAGCCGGAGTTCTCCAATCGTCTTTCTGGGGACACAAGCCCCCTTGAAGTGTCGTATGAATGACTTCTTCAGTTGTGTGAAGCTGCTGATGCTTCTTGGGGCTAAGCTCCTGTACCATAGAATGGCTGGTCCGGCCAGAGTTAGGGGGAACACTTTGCAGATGGCGTCCCCTATTACCCCTTGCACCTCCATCAGCAGGGTGAAACTTTCAATGTGGGTTTTAGGGTCGGTATGGCCCTTGTACGGTGTCATGGTCGGCATGTTAAATCTCTTCGGGAATTTCTCCGATTTTATTTCCTCCGTGAGGGGGGACTCATCTTTGACGTCCTGGATATCCCCTCTGTTTGCGTTGGGGTATACTCCCCATTTGACCAGCTCCTCCCGTAACCAAGATTTCATACCGCTGTCCCTGGTTCCATGCCGCCCTCTGAGGTTTCTTTTCTTTCTGCTATCTTGGGAGCGGCGTTTCTCAGGGTCGGCGTCGTCCCGCACCTCTTCGGTATGTTCTTTTCCCTCTCCTCCGGGTACTGTGAGGGCTATCGTAGGAGGGATCTGGTGATGATTTGTCATCTTCCTCTTCCCATGTGCCCTCGGTTTGGGAATCCCTTTGTACTACCACGGATCTCACCCTGTAGGGTTCCCTCCTTTGAGGTCTGTCGTCTTCGCTTGTATCAACAATTCTCTTTCCTTCTGCTATCTCACTCCTTCGCCGGCTAGTCCCGGCCTCGAATTTTCCGTCGCGTGCTCCTTCCATCCTTTCCAACCGGTCTACTATGGTTTTTAGTAGAGTTTGGTTTTCCTCCCTTTCCTTCCTAAGGTTTTCCTCGATCTTTTCCATCCAGTCTGCAGCCGAGCTCCCTGATGATTGTTGGTTTTCCGCCTTCCGCCATTTGTCTTATTACGCGAGTTGCTTTTCGTAGAGTTCCCCACAGACGGCGCCAACTGTTGACGGTGGATTTTGGTCTCAGGGTAATAGGGAATATCACCTCCGAGGGAATCCTCCTTCAACTGTGAATTTGTTTGGTTATGGGGGACCAAAAGCAAACTTAGCGAAAACAAAAAATACGCCAATCAGACAAGGTGATTTAACGTGGTTCGGTGGATTTTTGGGATCCGACCTACGTCCACGGCAAGAACAGGGTGGTGCTTTTTATTACTCAAATACACCTCTCAGACCTCTCCTTTGCTCTTACAAATTGGAACTTTAATCCCTTACTCTTGTGATGATTTTCCGATGTCTTCCACTTCTCTTCTACACTCACTTTACCCTCCTATTTATAATGGTGAAGAAGCCAGATTCCTATTTGTACAAGAATTCCCAATTGGAGATGGTCTCCTTTTCCTATCAGGATTCCTAGTCAAAACTATTCCCTTTTCCCATAAGGATTCCTAATCAAAACTACATTTACTTCCTTTATCCTATTAGGATATTAAGTTATTACTTTACCCCATTAAAGTAGGACAACTTATCCCTTTTCTCAAGAATAGGATGCTTTATCTTCCTGAGCACGCCTCGTCATGTGCTCGGTCTTCATGAGGTCGGTCATGATAGCCATTTGAACTGAGAATACTGCTGTCGATCTGATAATGCTCGGTCATCCAATCTCAAGTGCTCGGCCATTTAGTATAAAGTGCTCGGCCTCTTACCGTCAAGTTGTCGGGTCGGCTTTAACGGTCTCGATCAATGGAGTTACCCCTTTTACCCCTGTCGTGTTGTTTAAATAACATAGTGCCCGAAAAACACCATCAACAGCCTTATTTACGAAAAATTATATTATGTGCCGGGTGTATATGCCATCTCTCTCACAGCAGCTGGGTCCCACAACTGTGTGGGACCCAGCTGCTATGAGAGAGATGGCATATACACCCGGCACATGATATACCACACCTCTGTATTTACAGTCTCCCCGTAATGACGTGTCAGTTTCCAGTGACTTCCGGTGATATTGGGGCAAATGGTGATGGGGACTCAGATTCTTCCTCAGAGGTGGATTTGAAAAGTGGGGTTTTGTTTGTGAAGCTGCATTTGGGTGATATGGCTGAGTGAGATTTGCCATTTGGGTTTATAGGGTAATTCTGAAGAATTTAGGCCTCCTATTGAATTGGGTTGCTCTTGTACAGATGATTTGGGTTATGCTCACAAACAGTGTGCTGAGACTTGGTCCAAGATCAGGGTAACATGTGAGTGGAACAGTATCTTAAATTTCATTGTTAATGGTATGTTCAAGACAAGACAAGACAATGAATGGGTCAGAAAACATGAAGCAGCCTAAAATACACTTAAAAGGAAGGTCAAGGAAAGAGCAATCTCATCTTCACGGTTGACTACAAGTACGCCTATCTTTCTTGATTTTTCATTGCTTCCTTTTGTACACTTATTTATACGCTATTGATGGTGATTATTTAATTACTCGTCGATTCTTTTTCTTTTTTTTTCATCTTACTCTTTCTTTATTTTCTCATCTTCATTTGTGAATGTTGTATTTCTTGTTGTTGGGCAGATTCTGAGGTGCGTGTTGAGAATAAGATTGGTGACATTGAGGATGAAGAAGAGCAGAGAAAGCAAATGAAGCAAATGAATTATGTTGCTGTAGCATCTGTTGAGCATGTGACTACACAGTCAGCAAGCCACATTGACAACTGGAGCATGTTCACACGTGAAGAAAACAATGACATGGAAATAGTGACCTGGCAAAACTGTGTAACAGACTCTGCTATTCTTCTCACTCACTAAAATGCCCTGCTCACCTAATGATTAGCTGTAAAATCAAGAGAGACTGTGATTGGCTGATACAGTTGTAATTTTCAGAATTTGTTATTCACGTCTAATACTCTGAGCACAGTCTATAAAAGTGCTCTCTATCAATGAAAAAACTGAGCTTCATTTCAAATTCATTTTTGTGCTCTCATCATTCTGTTACTTATTATGCTATGCCTTGATCTTTAATTTCTTCAACTGCGTGGGTTTTGTGGCTATCGGTGATGTTTTGATGTTGGCCTAGTGCTTTTGCAATGCTATCTTAGATGGATGATTAAAAAAATAATAATAATAAGGGTTATTTACGTTTCACTACTAAAGTTATGATCAAATAACAATTGGGTACTATGAATATTAACATATTACATTTTACTACTAAACTTATAAAAATTTAACATTTTACTACTTTTCCATCCAAACCGTTAGTTGACCATGACATCATATTGACATCCTAAGGATAAAAGAGTATTAACACACACATTATTATAAATTATAAATATTCTAATCAACGGTGGTAATCGTACGGCTGAATATTGGAAATAATGATTTTTGAGTATATCTCTTTTATTGTTATACTTTAAAGTATTTTGGTTATTATGAGAATTTTAATTATTAAATTATTTGGTAAATTAAATTCTTTATTTTATTGGGTTATATGGATAATTTAGAGATTGATGTATTTTTATAAATGTGATTGTTGATTGTATTTCTTTTATTGTTATATATAAGATTTAGATATGTTTTTTAAAGGGTATAATTATAATTTTCACTTTTATTTTATTTTGAGGATAAAACAGTCTTTTTAAAGGTCAACTGACGGTCAACTAATGGTTTGGATGGAAAAGTAGTAAAATGTTAAATTTTTATAAGTTTAGTAGTAAAATGTAATATGTTAATATTCATAGTACCCAATTGTTATTTGATCATAACTTTAGTAGTAAAACATAAATAACCCTAATAATAATAATAAAAAAAAAAAATAGAAGTGATTGTGAGGATATTGTTGAACCCTTTCAGATTCCTCTTCATTGTGTGAAATGACCACATGCAAACCACATGCAAGTACAAAGGAACCAACATGTGGACCCATATGAAGGCACCCGGAGACACTGTTATTATTGAACCTATTTAATTGGATAAATTTCAATTCTAAAATATTATGAATCGATTTTTTCTAAGTAGGTTTCGATTCCTGAAACCGTTATTATTCGCGTATAGTAACATCAGATGGAAAATTAATAATTTCCCAATCTATTATTATATTGGTAAAAAGCGTATATACCAACAAATGTACAATCCAAAATTTTCCCATGTAAATTGATTGGAAATCGGCGCTTTTAGTCTATCCCACTGAACCTATCACTCTTATGAAAAAAACTTTTTGGTAAACATGAACAGATCAAAGCCCAAATTATTTTCACTCCCCTATCTTCTCAGAATTCAAACTCTAGGAGAGGCGAAGAAAAAAAGTTTTATATTTACCACAAAATGCAGAAATTGTCGTTATTTACACAGAATAAAACTAGCACCAGATATTAAATTCAAGGTAGTAGAATGTTATGAACAATAGAGAGAAGAATTTAAAATGGCAAATCACTATTCCCTTTTTTTTTCAAACAATTACAAACGCACATCCCTACTGACTGCTGCTTCCTACAAAATGAAGGTAATACAAGCTTTTCTGCCCTAGAAGGGAAGTAAATTCGACTCCCCTTGGGGTAACTGTAAAATTTGAATCTCCGGAAACTCTAGAAAATGAGGAAAACGGGTCAAGGAAATCGTGCACCATTCATATAATGCAGTAACAGCATGATAATAAGATCAAGGTGAGTATCCCATCATTGGTTAGTTTCCTTTGGAGCGCTGTAGCCTCTGCTTTCAGTCACTGTGGAATTAGCAAGGACCTCCGGTGAAATTTCCCAGCTGCTACTTCTCCTTCCCCAACTTGAGTGCCGAGTTTCTGATCGAATGGTAGGAGCTCGAATATCTGAACCCAAAACAGAGTCAATCCCTGAGGTGTTATGTGGAGGACCATTGCTCCCTCTGCTCCGAATGTCCTCGTCAATTTCTTCAATGTTACGACGTTGGGAGATCTTCAATAAATCTTCACCAATCTCTAGATCATCTTCAACCTTTGAACGAGGATCTCCACTCACATCTTCTGCTTCTGGAGTACGGGGTAAAGAAGGCCTTGGCGCCTCCTCTTGAACAAAATCCCGGAAGTTGTTCCTTGATGGTTTTACCTTTGTGCAAAACACTTCGAGAAAATTGTTCACACAACCCCGGTTATAAACATTGTGCCTGTTGTCAGCCCTGTATCGGAAATTTTCATATGTAGTCTGAAAAACATGGAGCAAATTGTTTTAGATATATATCGAGAAAGAACTGAAAATAAATCAAATTTCATAGATTCAGGAAAGAAAAGAATTTAATGCTCCGAGTACAAGGTCGTCAATATATTTGCAGCGAATATTATTCTAACCATGAGATACATGAAGCCAATAACTCAAATTTGAAGCACTCAAAAAGTACAGCTACCTAAAACAATGTTTTATTCTTTTGGTTTCTCTCACTAGTAAGACTCAAGTCTACATCAAAAAATCACGAGGTATTGTTCGCATTCCAGCACTTGTTTTAAGGATGCTACTTTCTAATATATACAGTGCCGATATATAAGCTAATTTTTAGGATTGAATTTGAAGTTATTGAAAACTTCCTATGAAATTTAATCCATACAGTAGTGGCGTCAGTACCATTAAAGGAATTAGTAGCTGTAAGGTTTTATCTGCACAGCTTGGTATTCTACAAGATAAGTTTGCCACGATGCAGGGCTAAATACTGTTGTTGAACTTAGCAACAGCAGTGGCTGTCTAGTAACCAGAAATAATCATTAGTCATAGCCAGAACAGATGAAAACAAGAGGCCATTACCTGATTTGAACCAATAAGATACAAATGAAAGCCAGTGAGTCCACCAACAAACCACAGCGATATGAAACAATAGGCCATCAATATAACAGATGCAGGAGACTCTTTCATCGCCCTCCAGACTGTCCCATGGTAATGATCCATCAGAATCTTGATGTTCAAAGCTGACATGGAGAACACATAGATGCAAAGAAAGGTTGATGAAGAAACAAACACGAAGAAGAAGCGGTAGTTGCGCTGCAGATGGACAAAGCAATAACATTCATGTCATATAAGAGTTACTCAAGGGAAACGAGCAAGTACCAGCATAATGTCTAGAAGACCAAACCATAATGTCTAGAAGAAAGTAGAAATAATAGATGCAGTCTTATCTGATCGTATGACAGCATACCAGTCCAATGCATTGGCCCACCCAAGGGCAATGGTGGTCAAAACGGTCCACACAGTTATTGCAAATGGAGCAATGAGAGCAGCGTGGAGGACGATACAGCATGCAAGTGTCACAGTACTTCACCCGCACTGGAACACCATTGACCATAACTTCTTTAGTCCTAGGGAACTGAAGGCTGGGTGTTTGTCTTCCCCCGGCATCAACGGACAGAGAAGAATCATAACGGAATTCTTCCTCTGGTGGATGTGAATTGCGTGGAATGATACCGGGGTCTCGGGCTGATGTGAGAAAGAGAAGACCCAATACCTAACAGAATTAACAATGACTTAAAATTAGATAACACTACAGGTAATATATGAAAATTAAACAAGAATACTAACAATAAAAATACATTTATAATAGAGCCTATAAAGGGAACCTGATAATGAAAAGAAAAAAATGGGTGGGGGCATCTTGATCTAAAAATTCAGATTAAAGGTGGAATATTCATATGCAGAAATGTCAAAGAATTTCTTATTACAAGTTGTACATCCAGTCAATCCATATTTTGGGCACAGGACTGACTGAGGACTCACATGGAATACCCTCCCTCAAAATTTTAACCATGGACTCTACATAACAGAGAAAAAGACTCTGTTGACAAATCCCAACAATATAAGATTGACATGCAGACGCTACCACTAATCAGAGTGCAAGCCAAAAAATATTATCAGAAATTGGTCAATAAAAATAGATGTACATAGTTATCCATCCATAAGTAAAGCTAATCAAACACAAAATGTTAAACAGAATTCAAACAGCAAGAATGAAACACAAATACCCAGGGATTAAGAGGACTAACATAGATAGTAAAAACAATCGCTACCACCAGAATTGTGTATCCTGCATTATGTGGTGAAAACTCATGGCGAAGGTGCCTTGCAACAAATACACAAAAGATAACAACTGGAACGATGATCAGCAATAACGTGACAAGCAATGACCTAGCATCTGGCCCAAATATCAACCTCCCACCAATTATAAATTTCTGCAAAAGATGGACAAAAAGTAAAATCAACTGCAGGAAAAAACACAAAGCACAACAAGCCATTAAGAATTGAAAGACGCAGCAAGAAATTCAAAGAGAGAGAAAATGAAAGGCAAAAGGAGAACAGATATGTCATCGTTCTTCCTGTATCAAAAGAATATTTTATCCAGTTTACAGATCATCAACATTTGTCATTAACAGGTTCCATATCGCATCCTGAGAGATGTAATATGTGATTTCTGTCTTCACAAACTAATAAGCATCTCCGTTTACAACTATAATATCAAATTGGACCAAGCTACCATCACGACTACGAGAAACTTCAACTGCATATTATCTCTTGACTTCTGGCATGCATAACTAACAACCACCAAATATGTATAATGTTATATATGGCTTTCATAGAAGTTTCTGCCTGCAGCATGATAAAGATCCATGCTGTGTGAACTAAGTCAACCAGGATCATGCTTAGTTATTTGTGGAAAACACAAGTGCATTCAAAAAAGGAAATAGGGGAACTTCAAATAGGCCATAAAAGGATGCTGCCGAATACAAATAATTCTGTACAAGGACTATAACTTTGGAACACTGGACAAGACAAGCAGGTAAGAAACACACATGCTCTGTGCTTCATACATCTTGAAGGTGCAGAACTATCGTCACATGCATACCACAAGTAAACAATCCAAGCAAATAAGTTTAAGTCAATCATACTTGACCAAAGATGAACAGCAATTTTTTTTTTTGGAAACTCTGCCGCCAAACCACCCGACCCGAGCATAAGCGGAGCAGGTAAAACCCACAGTTGCCCTAGGCTCTTATAAAGAAATGCACCCCCCGGACTCGAACCCAAGACCTGATAACCAAGTTCTAAGCCATTTGCCACCAAGTCACACCCTTTGGGGGCGATGAAAGCAAAATCTCAAACCCAAACTCACAATAGAATTTTTCTTCTTTGCATATAAAGATGTTCTAAACAAACAACGCAAAACAGTATTTACAATACAATGCTCAAATAATCCTCCCCACCTATTATTTCTGAAAACAAATCCCAAATGTCATCTTCTGCTCTTCTAGAGGTACAAAGGATGACTAAAGATCAGTGTTCGAAAACGCTGCCGCCGAGCCTAACCCCAAATCAGTGGGGTTAGGCGGCCAAGCAAATTTTTCCGGAATTGCGACACCTGTGGAGTTCAGTGTTCTAAAACGCGCTAGGCGCTAGTCAGGCGGCGACCCAGCGCCTAGGCGGGGCCTAGGCAATTAGTCAACAAACAGTTAAAACCTAATATTTTCCAACATCATAAATAATCCAAATCATATAAATTCAATCAAAATGTAATAAAATATAAAATCAAACTCAATTAACCATATGAAACATCCTTTAACTAAGTTCATGTTCATCATCCTTTAACAAAGTTAAATATAACTAAATATCTAATTCTTCTTCATCTACTTCAAACTCATTATCCTTAGGTTCTTCATCAGAATCAAAATCTTCTTCATCAAGTTCTCTGTATTCAGCATTTCTAGCACTTTTTCGAGGTTGTAACATTTCATCTGCCCCAAATGCTTCTCCAACCATCCTCCAAGTAAGCTCCAAACCGGGCTTTACTTCTTCATCATCACCAGATTCACCATCCTCAACAATTCATCCTTGTGCATTAGTAGCATCTTTTGCTTGTAATACATCCAATTTCATATCCTTCTCCCTTTTGTGCTTGTTCTTCAACTTGGCATTAAAGGAAACAAATACAAGATTGTTTAATCGATTCACATTTAATCTATTCATTTTCTTCGTGTGAATCTACATAAATAATTTAAATAAATCAATTAATATTAATAATTACAAAATAAAATAATCAAATATTTAACTAATGTTAAATATTTACCCCTCAAAAGTGCTCCAATTTCGTTTGCACCCGGATGAACTAGTGGATAATGAAAGTATCATTTTTGCCATTTTTAGCAAGTTTGGTGTATGATGCCATATATACGCCACCATGAAACTACAAATTAACATAAATAATTTGAATGAAATATAATAAATCTTATATATTTTGCAAATAATTCAAAAGAATACTTTGTTTTTACCTGGATTAAAAACATCAATCGATATCTGACATGCTTTGGCCGCCACTTCTCTACCAAAAGCTTCATCTTTTGTCTTATACGAAGCCAACTCCTCATTTATCACATTATTTTGCATGTCAATGTCATTGGGAAAGAAAGCCTCCACAACCGTAAATACCTCATCCATTACACTCACATCGTATTCAATGCTTGTATCTGTATAGTAGTAGTAAGGATTTAATAGATAAGCGACACAATGCAAGTGAGTATCAAATGTCGCTTATCCTCATCACCGTGGCAAATGTCGCTTTTCCTTTAGCTTGATTCGATCATGTGCACTCATCCCATTCTGTACTAGCAAACATGGTTCGCATACTTTCTTTTTATCAATCAAACTTTGTAAAGTTAAGAAAGCAGAGGCAAACCTAGTTACTCTCGGTCTCACTATGTCCCTCTATTTTGTAAATGACCTCATCATGGATAAAGTCTTGTGATGGGCATACACAAAAATGGTGAAAACCTTGGCACTATCAATGGTTTTTTTGTACCTCGGCAATTTCCCAATACTTTTAAGCATCAGATTTATGGTGTGAGTAGCACATAAACTCCAAAAAATATTTGGCATCTTCGCCTTCAACAACTTTGCTGCGGCCATTTTGTTTGAGGCATTGCTTGTTATCACTTGAACCGCATTTTCCACCCCCACTTGTTCAATACCCGTCATAACATACTGATAAATGTTCTCAGCAGTATGCGCCACATCGGAACTTTCCTTGGAAAAAAGGAAAGTGGTACCTATTGTGCAATTAACACACAAATTCATTATACTTCTCATTTTTCTATCACTCCAAGCATCTGTCATGATCGAACACCCGTTCTCCTTCCACTCTTTATCATGTTGTTGTAGAAAAACTTTAACGCTTTCAACTTCCTCTTTCAATAATGTCTCCCTCAATTCATATTGGCTAGGACCTCTGAAACCCGGTCCAAATTGACCAAATGCCTCCATCATCGATATCCAGCTATCATTGTCAATGGCATTGAAAGGAATACCAGATTCATAAACCCACTTAGCAACAAATCGCTTCACATTATGTGTCGGATCTACTAAAGCTCCATACTCCCATCCGACATCATTTGAGTTCCATTTAAAAACATGACTACACTCTGAATTAGAGGCTGCGGAAGAAGAAGCCATATCCTACTAAGAATTAGTCAATTCATTTAATTAGTAATTTGCCCAAGTAACAATTAATTATTTAATATCACCATAAATCCTAAAATTTATATACTTTTATCTTTTCTTTATAATTTATTTACTAATTTTATTAGTAATTACTAATTACTACTAATTGCTAAATACTAATAGCTAATTAGTTATTAATTAATATGCCCAAGTAACAATTAATTATTTAATATCACCAATTCACCATAAACCCTAAAATATATTTATTTTTATCTTTTCTTTATAATTTTAATTTATCAACTAATTTAATTAGTAATTACTACTACTAAATACTAATAGCTAATTAGTTATTAATAAAAAAAACACTCAATTTATATTTAGGGTAACAGGATTTAGGTCAAATTAATAAAATTAACAAAATAGGGAAAGTAGTTAATTAGTTATAGTTATAACAAAAGCCATAATAGAATGAACCATTTTATTTTTGTTGGAATAAAAAAAAAACCCTTGTCGTGTCTGCGACTGCATGAAGAGAAGAGAGAGAGCAGAGAGCTGACTGTTGAGAAAACAAAATTTTTTAAGACAGATGGGAGAGGAGAAATAGGGGAGAGAGAGAATTAACCCCCCAAAACGGCGTGGTTTTGGAGGGTTAAAAAACCCCAAAACGGCGTTGTTTTGGTCCTCCCAACGTGCATCGACGCCTACGCTACCGACTTCACGTCGACCACTCAGCCGCGCGATTTCCACCACCGATTTGGTGGAAATCGCTGCGACTAAGTGGCGAAGAGCGAAAACGTGCAGCCTAGATGGCGCGTTTTCGAACACTGGTGGAGGTTGAAGGTGATCAATTTTCGATCGTATAGGGTTTTATTTTTTATTTTCGCCCCCCAAAAGACATCTGTTTGGGCTGAAACAAGTTTTAAAAAAAAAAAAAAAAAAATTTAACCTAACCTTGGGGGTTAATTAAAAAACACACGCATTGAAACGTACATTCTCAATCATCTTCTTCTTCCAAAGTCCCTCTCTCTCTCTCTAAATGCGATTATCCATCTCCAGTACTCCATT
This sequence comes from Zanthoxylum bungeanum, assembly GCA_019454045.1. Lineage (NCBI taxonomy): Eukaryota > Viridiplantae > Streptophyta > Magnoliopsida > Sapindales > Rutaceae > Zanthoxylum > Zanthoxylum bungeanum. Next base: position 3,157 of record SKCR01027160.1, on the reverse strand, counting down.
TTTCATATTTTTTATTCTCAATTGATCCTACATCACTTCCCATCACTTAAACTTAGAAACAAATTCTCTAGGATCAATTTATCTAAGTTCCACCAAATATGAAAATCCCCAAATTGACAAAACCCTAATTCGAGTTAATTTTTCATTGGCCGAGGAATTTCCTCGGCCCTGCCTAGGTGGCGCTAGGCGTAGGGCTGCCACCCGACTAGCGCCTAGCGTGTTTTAGAACACTGCTAAATATAGAAATATTTATTCACTGCATATCCTTGAAAACAAGCTATTTCAGGATACCACACTCACATAAAGTTGTCCTTGAAGTCACATCAGATATTTAAGTTGTCATTCAACTATGTAATATATGAATTTTGAAAGTGATTATGTGAAAAAGATATACCCCAGCAGATGTGCATACCATCTCTCATTTAAAGCTCACCAACTCACGTTCTTCCCTTTCCCAAAAAAAAAGGAGGAGGAGGAGGAGGAGAAGAAACAAAATGAAACACTCAGGTTTCTTCCAAACTCCAAAGGACACTAGGAGTTAAAAACCAGTCAATTATAAAACTTGATTCAACTGTGTCAATGCCCCCACAGTAAATAAACTAGTTTTATAGACTAAGGTTGTGTGACATGAGGCTTATGATTTAGGATTCTGTGAGAGTATGTGACATCAAACATCTACTGAACCTTGTACCTAGCATAACAGAATCATTGTATGACTAGTAACCTATACCAGACAATCCAATCTCTAAAAAATTGTTAACTAGGAACCTAAGATGATCTATCCACCCTACCAGCAGTGTAATAAGAAAGTTTATTCAAAAATATACTTCTAAGGTCAACTCCAGTATCCCAGAAACAATGAATCCAAAATTCTTCATTCCAAAATTGACTTTGAAAAGGGTGGGGTCTCAAAAGTTACTTCCTGAAATGTAAAAATAAATTTAAGAAAAAACAATTGATGTTGTGAAGAGATCAATTCAACTTAACGCAAGCCACTCCACTTCCTCTACACATACCAAACCATGCATCCATCAGTATCACTACATTGTAACCGTAAAGGTGCTACCATCACTAGTACCACGATAAATCCTCGAACTCTGACACTATGACCCACGTTGTAGTCACCGACCCCGGTGCCGGGGTCAATGACAGTTGTTACCACTAAACTATTGTTAGCACCTCTAATAGAACCATAAAACAATGCAACCACCCTTTTGCTGTCCCAAATGCTAAATCATTTCATGTAGTCAACCTAGCACGAACACCACCACCCTAACAACACTACGGCTAGAAATTCTGAGTTTGACAATGCAATTATCACGCACTACCAGTTTGGATTCTCTACATTTCCTCATTAACTCCATCTTCTTTTCTTTAGTTGGTAAAAAATTAGCATTACATTTTCACATTTGAATTTTTTTTGAAAAAAAAAAAAAAACAAACAAACTTTCTAGCAAATTTATGGTGCTTGAAGCATTCTACACTAGCAACTGACAACTGAACCAACACAATACCTCCCTCCAAATACTTACTGCACTACAACTCGGAATCAACCTTCAATGCTATCAAAATAGCACAGGTGCTACCACAGCGACTAACAAAAACACCACCACCAAAATCCTTACTGCAATACCACTAGTATTCAATTCTCAGCTGTACATATAACTCAGGCCTTGATCCCACAATCATTCATTTACATTCCAGTAGTGTTATGTTCCATACCTCTCCTCATTTTCTATCCTTTTCATTCATACTCACAAATAAAAATAATAAATAATCTTTCAGGATGCCTCACTATTGAACCGGCAACCCTCTGATATTTGAGATTAAAAACATGATATTCGATCTGCAGCTTACGAAATTATCCTTTCATTGTTCCAAATAATCTCTCAGATACACTAATTTATCAATTCCCTTTCATTTTCTTTCTTTTTTACTTAAAGTCTCTTTTGGAAATTACTAAATAGTCTCTAAAATACAAAACAATCACCCAGCGAAAGCAACCCAGAACCTTAAAAAAAATCCCATTAATTTTCGTCCATTTTCACAAACCAAACAAAAACTTACAAGACATATTTCGAACAACACACTAAACCCAACAAAACCCACAAATTTCATCCCAAACCCAATTAAATCTAAACCATACACGGACCAAAAAGAAATGCATTCAAAGTCGAAACCAAAACTCGTTCTTACATTACTTCCTTTCCAGACTTCGTACACGCGCTTTGCCATGAACAACAATTTTCACGCGCTTTTGCCTCTTCAACAACTACGCAGGAACTGAGTCGAAGATTTTGAACTTCCCAGTGTCGCTGCTGTTCATTTCATTTCATTAATAATTAATAAATAAAAATAAAGACTCGAACCCCCAACCAAAACCTACGTATTTACACTCGGTTTCCTTGCTAATTGAACGGTAAATTCCGGAGACGGAGGCAGGACTTTTAGGGATTTTGAAATAAAAGGAGCGGAACAAAAAGAGATCTTGCCGATGGCGATTCTCTGTGAAGTGATGTTTTTGCCAAGAATTGTACGGGAATATTTATTTATTTTTTTATTTTATTTATTTTGTGTTTGTTTTTTCCATTTTTCTGTTTTTTGGGGGAAAATCTATTTGAAGGATATTTGTAGTTAATGAAAAAAAAAAGAAAAAAAAATTCAAAAATAATGTTCTGGGATGGGTTATATCGTGGGCTAACATTTTCATTCCAAATGAAATGGTCAATAAAATAACAGTTTTTTTTTTTTTTTAAGGTTCACGGCGGTTTTACTTTTTAGTACGATTATAAAATCTTAAAACTCAGAATTTAATAAGAAAAAAAAAAAAGCTAACAAAATAAAATCTGTACACTTTATGTTTCCTAAAATTAGTCGAATTGGAAGTAAGGGTGGCAGAAAAATTCGGGTCCGATCTGGCCCGGCCCAGCCTGGATCGGCCTGTTCGGGGGCAAAAAAAGTCGAGGCCGGGCCCTTTGATCAAAGCCCGGCTCAGGTCCGGTCTGGGCCAAAATCAAAAAAAAAAAAAATTATATATATATATATTTTTTAAATATGTTTGTAGCATTTTTATTTGTTTGTAGCATTTAAATTGTTAATTTATCAATGAAACTTGTGATTTATTTGTAAATTGTCTTTGCAAATAGTGTGAATGTAT